>JADGMU010000852.1:0-27663 GCA_016920895.1 Vaccinium myrtillus
GACGGTGTCTTCCTCTTGGACGCGTTGTTGGAGAGAGAGGGAGGCCTGTTCCCGTTAATGAATGCCGATGGGACGCTTTTCTGCTTCTTCGGCTGTGAGTAAATGCAGATGGAGGGTGGGAGGGCATTGTGTGTCTGCGGATTCTTATGCTTCATCTTTCAAGGGTTTGGGGTGCTTTGTTTGCCAGGTGAGTTTCGATTTCTTCGTTTGCTTCGTGGGTTCTGCTCTCGCATCAACTATATTTAATTGTAGGTATCGCATATATACAGCGTTCTCAGCGTAGATACCATGTTTCAGCTTTTCTTCTTAGCTCTATATGCCATGTTTCGGGTCTTCTTTCTATATCGTTTGGGTTGGAGTTATGTGCGTGCGGTTTGGAAATCTTTATATTATTAGCTTCGTGTTTCAGATTCCTTAGCTATATACCATGTTTCAGAATTTTTTGCTGTATCGTTTGGGTTGGAGTTATGTGCGTGCGGTTTGGAAATCCTTATAGAGTTATGTGCGTGCGGTTTGGTGTATCGTTTGGGTTGGAGTTATGTGCGTGCGGTTTGGAAATCCTTATAGAGTTATGTGCGTGCGGTTTGGAAATCCTTATATTATTAGCTTCGTGTTTCAGATTTCTTAGCTATATACCATGTTTCAGATTTCGGTGCTATATCGTTTGGGTTAGAGTTATGTGCGTGGGGTTTCGAAACCCTTATATTACCTTCATAGGTGAAGGCGCACGCAGGCTGTTTGTTAGAATGCCACTAGCAGAACTGCATATCTTGTGAGATTCGGTGAATGAAAAAATAGGTTTTTGTTTTTGGGCCTTCTGCTTATTCAAATTTTTATTGAAGGCACAAACAAGATACAGGACTAGGGAAGCCATACCTTTTTTTCCTTAGCTATATGCCATGTTTCAGGTCTTTTTCCCATGTTTCAGATTTCTTAGCTATATTAGTTTCACATATCCAGAAGCCCTGTAGCGAGGGTTCGATCGGCGATCAATGGTCTAGATCACCTTGCATTTAAAATAAGTATTTTTACATTTAATTTAACCCCAATTTATCCAGACCGTCGGTGGACGATCAAACGGCCAAATGAGCTCACTATACGCCCCTGAATCTTAATTTCACATGCCATTAGAGACAATCACAGTTTTCAAATAAGACTAACTAATTACCTGCCATATTAAACGAACGTGGGGTTTGTGAGATTATGATCCGTGTTTTATGATAAAAGGGTCTGTTTATGCATGGCAAGAACAATACAATCTCTTCTCCTTGAGACAGGGAATTTTCTCTCTAATGGCAGCCTGATCTTCTCAGTTTCCAACTTTCTTGTTTGGGAAAGCAAAAAAAAAAACATGTGCGTACGTGGAGACCACACACGTATATATAATGGAAAATACTATGATATGCACCTTAAGTTCTATACGGTAAATCACCTTGATTATATTTGCTTAAAATTTACAACATTTGCTTAAAAATATCACAACACCAAGACAAAACTTATACATACAAATGTTAGCAATCCAAAAAGTGATGATATAAGTTTAGGTGAATATTGTGAATGTTAATAAGGACATTTATGAATTCTTTATAGTGTAATGAGTTTAATTTAATGCAAAATATTATCATTTCAAAGTGAGTATATACCACAGTCATCCAAATGAAGATGTGTATCGTAGCATTTTCATACAACAAGACACATTGCATAGTGTACTATTGTGTAATATTTTTCCTTCAGCATTTCGCTGAGGAGGTGTTCCACTAACAAGAAACTGTTTTTTTTAAAAACCGAGACAAGTCATTCTCTCACAATACATCACATAAAAAACTGTGAAAAACTAATTTTCCCAAAAAAGTACCTTAGTGGAACATCCCCTGAATAGTTTTTTATTTTTATTTCCTCCCGCCTATATTTCCTCCCAAAAAATATGGTTTTTCTTTTGGGCCTTCTGCTTATCCAAATTTTTATTGAAGACACAAACAAGACACAAGACTATGGAAGCCATACCTTCGTTTACAAGGATGGTAAAGGGCTTCAAAAAATTTGTAGCACCATAAATTTTTTGGATCCTTGTCCCAGGAGAGGTTGAGAGTTTGTCTTTGCAGGGAACTATATGATCTTTCCATGGATGCAGGCCCGTGTCTATACGACGCTTTCGAATTTAGTTGTCGGGAGTTGTGTTTTAAAGTTGTATATAGTATCGCTGACTGAGAATAAATTAGTCTATATTAGAACTGTTTGCTTATTTTCCCTGCTTTCATTTTCTACCTACTTTGACTTTTTTAGTTATCTTGATTTTCTTTTCGTTCTTATCTTGCAGATCAAAATTGGCCACTTGATTGATTCTGGGTAAGTTTTTTCATCACTCGCTCCCTTTAATTGCTTTTGATTAACTCCTCTTGACAAATTGGATGCCTTTCTTGTGACCCATCTCATATTTTTTAAATGTTTTTGGATGCCTTCCGTATTCAATTTGAAGGTATGATTCAACGGTGTAACGTCCCTTCCCTTAATTCAGGCATAAGGGCCTGTTATTTGATCACTTTCTAAGATCTGCAACTGCGTACATATATTGTTAGGGGTTTGGACCGTCTCTGGACCTCCCCGCTCATAGCCCATCAATTGGTGAATACATCCATACTGTTTTTGTTGCTATTTTGGCATTTTCACTCAGGACATCTCTCGCACAAACGCATGATCTTGTTTTTCGCAAAATTTTGCAGCCCTTGGTGTTACCGCTTCAAATATATCAACTATGAGCTTTGCATCGTATCATATTTTATCAAAGCTTTCTTTCTATCCGGATCATTGTTTTCTTTGTTTCTGCTAGCGATCTTTATAGATACCGCACTCATTATTGAAGGCACAAAGTCTACTCGAGAGCTTTTCGTGTCGCTCATAGCGAGCTAGGTGCTCCTGATATTATTTCATATATGTATTGAATGTGCAGACCTCAGGTGTTATTACATGGATAATAATTTTCTGTCACTTTGCAGCTTTTAGTTTCATCTGTTATTTTCTTTTTAGTATGATTAAGCCCCTCTATTTATGGGGCTCGCATTCAAGGCAGAGGGGTTTCTTGCGGCCAACGAATTAATCTCTTTTCTTTCTTACACACAATGCATTTTTCAGACGGTATACTGGTGTTTTTATTGTAATGCAGTTGTTTGATTTATGGTTTTGTGTGCTCCATCACGTAAATTCTTGGTCTCTTTGCTGAAGCTATGGCTGTCGAAGAACCTTTCATTCGTTGGTTGTTTGTGAAGCATCCTCTCAAGTTTTGTCGAAATGGTGGTTTCTTTTACATGGAGACGGGCCGTGGGGCTCGGGTCATTGTTGCTGCAGCGGTTGACAACGGGGCAAATCATCTCTATTATAGGGCAGCTTCAACCTTTGTTGCTAGCTACAGGGGTATTTTACCGCTCGGGAGCGTTTTTAGGTGGGGTTTCAGGAAGGACGTGATTGCTTGGTTGAACTCGGTGGTTTATCATTCCTTTGTTCGGTATAGTGGGCAGAGTATGTACTCTAGAATCAAAATCTAACTTTAGTTTGTGCATGAAATGGCGGTGTTTTGTTTTCTATCATTCCTGAGGATTTGTTTTCGCTGCGCAGATATTGGCCGATGCTGGTACGTGTTGGATGTGCCTGGCCCTGAATTCACTGGTCCAACAGTTGAGTTTTTCCAATTTATGTTTTGTGTGTTTAAACTGCATGCAATTATAATTTCTGTTTTCTTTAGTCCATTGTTTAGTGTGGGTGATGTTATGGATACCTATTCAAATACAAGCTTAGAATTTTAGTGTTGTGTTAGAGGTTTTCATTTATGTTGTTATTGATTTAAATTCTTGGAGGGAAGTGTTTCGCATCGTAGGTGTTAATTTCGTGGCTATTTTCCTTGAAGGCAGGTGCCTGAATCCTGGTTGCCTAATTTTGGGTTGGAATTACCTCATATTCCCTAATTTGTTATCTTCGGTTTTGGAGGCGTTGGTGCGCATTGCTCCTGCATTTTCCCATATGTTATTTTTGTATTTTTGTTTTCTTTCCCGTTGAGGAGCGTTGCAACCATAGGAATGTAAAGCGTTATAGCATAGTTTTGCTTCCTTTGAGGGTTCCTTTTAAGCTTTGGGAGCCATTCCTGCGTTTAAACTGGGTTATATTCGGCTTTCTGTAGAAAATTCCATTAGGGCTTGGGCACGTTCTCCAAGGTGGAGGGATGGGACAATGGGTTCTCCTGAAGCATGGGAATAAAGCCTGGTCCGTTTTCGTTTGTGACAATGAGCTTATTCATGGTTGGGAACAGTTCTGCGATGATCATGACCTTCAGGTTAATTATAGGGTTGTTATCGGTTGTGAGAGGCAATGGGTATTTGAGGTGTTTGTGCTTGACGATGCGAACATCAGTGTTGTATACCCTTGGTCAAGGGCTGATCATGGTTGGCAGACTCTTCTTCCGCTCCCAGGTTATACGGTGAATTCCATCCATCGCAGATTTGAATTAGTTAGTAGTTTGGTTGTTCTGTTCTTAGATTGTTTGGTTATATGTTGCAGGAAACATTGTTAGTTCTTGCTTGCCTTCGGTAATGGAAAGGCAGCAGCTTGATTTGAAGTTCATGTTGGTGATTACACCCGATGCTGATTTCTTTATGGTATAGTTTGAAGGTTGTTGTTTTGTGTTGGTGTTTTTTGGGTGTTGTTATGGCTTACTGCCATTTTTTTTTATATATAGGAGTTGCAGGACTGTGTGAGCCGATTGTTTGGTAATACTGGCGTGGAAGCAATCAAGATTAAGATGGGTACACATGCGTGGGTGATTCCCTTTGCTGACGGGAGGGCTGACAGTATTATTCTTGGACAATTTGTGGCAGTCTTGGAACTTGATGTGTTTGATTGTGTTTTTGTGGCTGTATCGCCGGGGCTGGAGCTGCAGGTGATAGTGTTTGGTAACGATAATGCAGAGCGAGTCTATCAATGGATTTCATGTGTTCATGCAACCTAGAGGCAATGCTGTGTTGGATTGCACCATTTACTTACTCACTGAATTGTTGTTTTATGTGAGGTTTATTTGCGGTGTGGGCTACGATGGATCCTTATGTTTATGACCCTTTTTGTGCAAGCTTTCGTGCTGTATTATGATTGATGTATGGCCGTCGTCTGGATAATTTTCTCCTTCAGACTTGTTAATTTTACGTTTTGTAAAACTTAAGTTGTTATGCACCAAGTATTTGCCTCCTGCTTATACCATGCTCGTTTTGCAATTCCTTGTGCTTGCTGGGTGTGGAATGCTTGTTTGCTTAGTGTATAATTCTGACTTGGGTTTTGCTGGCATATGAAACAGCTCTTAGTTGGAATGTTTTTTTAACTGCTCATAACTGTCCGATGTAGAACAACTTCGGTGTATTTTACGGTTGTACTTGTTGATGCCTTTCGAAGCCACTCAAATATATATCTTATCTTTCGAAGCCACTCAAATATATATTTTATGATTAATGAACGGTTCTTATTATTCGTATGAAGTCCAGAAATCACTCACACAACGCACCCTATGCGAACAGATTTCTTCACGTATCTAAACTGGATAGTTAACGGGCTAAATGGAAATGAATGAAGGAGGTGCTGTCGGGGGGCCTCAATGTCTGAGTAGCTAGGATCCAATGCCTTCTAAAGACGATAAAATTTTGTGTGCAAATAAGGTACGCCGCTTGGCACATTTGGCCATCGAAAAGTGTATTGGAGGATTCGGATTTGGAGAGAAAAATAGGAGAGAAAGCGGAGAGAGAGTGTAAGGAGAGAGGGTTTTAAACCGAACCATTCAATGCGTATAAGTTCCATCCGAATTTACGAAAAGGGCGCATCGGATGCTACCCTTTCGGTGCCAAAGTTTTCTCAAAACGATAAAAAATAGCCAAATGTCGTTAATCGGTCATTATGGGAAGAATTGGGACTAATAGTTTAGAGATAAATATTTCATAAAATATGCATAGTTCTATCAGATTCAAAGCGATGGGATTAGTCGAACTACGCCTGTCTTAATTTCCCTTGACTAAAAGAAAAATTACTGATGGTCAAGTTTGGAAAATTCAGCTTCATCTTTTTATTGTCCGACTTTTTGGTTTTTCGATTCTTTGAACTATTGTCAGAATGTATTTTTAATCTGCAGCGAGTGTCTGGAAAAATTGTGCAGAATTGATTTTAAGACTGAGTAGATGAAGAGATTAGTGAGAAGTAGAACGAGAAAAAATGCCACATGAGGCAGCAGTTGGCGATTGATATCCACTTGGCAAAATTTTTTTGGGTGCAAATTGGGTATTATCACTTGGTACCGAGGCATGATTCAGGCCTCCCAAATGTGTTTTTAGCGCTTTAGCTTGCTTCTCTCTCTCTCTCCTCTCACCCAAATGCTCCCTCTCTCTTCCTTTTCTCTCTCTAAAATCCGGACCACTGATATCATTGTGGATCAGTAAGCTTACCAAGCAGGTAACAATTCCTCCTACGTGGGGCTTGTTCTCTAATGAATTTGCCCCATAAATTTGCTTATTCACGGAGCAAATATGTAAATTATGCGAAATAATCAATAAAAAAAAAATTGGAACGTCAAAACGAACAAAAACAAAAGAAAAATAGAGGGAGTATTACTTTAATATACTCCCTTCGTTCCTGATTAATAGCCCCGCTTTCTCTCTCTTACCATTTTCAAATCAAAGAATAAAATACTTCCGTATATTATTTTTGGTTTTTCTCACACCAAATTAATGTACTCGGTGTGTACTTTAATTTCGCGCGAAAATATTTAAAAAATGATACAAGGAATTACTTTATCTTTTGATTTGAAAAATAACACGACTTCTTGTAGTGCACTATTAATTGGAAACGGAGAGAGTATTATAGTTTAACAAAAAAAAAAAGGGTGAAATCAAATTACTTATTCTTTTTTGCACTCCCCTGAGAATGGCGATTATTTGCTTTTATGTCGTTTTAAAATTAGTTGGCTTGTTTTTGTTATTGTGGAAGGACCCCAAATTTGGTCTGCTCTCATTAATGGAGGTAGTTGGAGGCAGGTGGGTAGGGGCTTTCCGCCCATGAACAAAAATCTCTATTTCCCGTCGATTAAATGGCGGTTTGGTAGAGAGAGAGGTGTTGCGTCCCCCCTAATCTGCATTTCTTCACACGCGTTCGAGGTGGGCTTGCTTTGTTTTCGTTCAACTACCAGGTAACTCAATCTGCTCGCGCTAGGTCTGTGTTTTCTTCTTCGCCGGTTCACTTCTTTTAGTTAGATCCTGTCTTTGTGCTTATTTGTGCGTTGTTGATTGCTTTCTTCTTTGTGCTTGTACTTGTTTCCCTGGCCTATCTTAATTTTTAAACCAGTAGCTCGTTTGCTCTTTGTTTTCGTGCTTGCATGGTGTTTTCGGTTTCAACTTTTGGCCGATGCAGTGTAGTGTTCATGGGGAACTGTGTTTTGAGTTAAAGATTGCAAAAGTGCTAACCACCTTTTGTTATTTTAAATAATTTTTCAATCTTTTATGTGCCAGGATTTCTAGCATTTGACAAGAGTGGCTTCAGTAGATACATATATGTGGCCTGTGTGATGTGTTCGTGTATGGTTTGTTGTTTCTGTTAGGGAATACACCCGTGCTAAGCGTTTTTTGCGTCTGCGCTTTTTATATGAACATATCCATAGGTGTTGGCTAAATGTCCATCCGTTATCCCTTTGTTCGGTGGGGTTACCAGCAGAGCTATTATTCTGGTAATAATGACGGCTTTTACCTTCTTTACACTGCTTCTGGTTCGCATGCCAAGGCAGTTGAGGTGATTAGAAATTCACCAGAGGGCTTGGTCTATAAAGCTTGTGACTTCTTTGTGAGAGATTATGGAGAGATATTACCTCTTGGTTCTGTTCTGCGTTGGAAGCTGAGCGAGGATATGTCTGCCTGGTTGGATAGTGTTGTCTACCATTCGTTTGTGCGCTACAGCGTGGAAGGTATGATTAGTCTGCTTCCTTTAGAATTCAATGTTTTTGTTAATTAAAACTAAGAAATAGGTGCAGTGCTGCCTCTGAATCTATTTTCTTATATCCAGGTGTGGCGAGATGTTGGTATCTGCAAGAGGTTAAGCCAATTGATTGTGATCAGGTCATTTTTTTCTTAACGTGAATGGTGAACTGTATATTAGACATTGTTTTTTGCGTTGATGTGTTTGATGGTTTAAAAATTTTGTGCAATATTTCTTGGACACAGACATTGCCTCTTGCATTAAGGCTCACCTATGAATTCGACAACACTACGAAATGGATTGTTTTTAGGAACGGACCTAAGGCATGGCCGGTGGAGATTGTTGATAACAAGTTTGGGAGGGGCTGGCCTGAGTACCGCGGGGCTCATGGCTTGGACACAGGATATAAAATTATCCTGAGTTGCGAGCGCAGGTGGATCTTTAATACTATAATTTTCAATGAAAATGACACAGAGGTTCGTTATTACTGGACAAACCGGGGGTTTGAGCTAAAAAATCTGCATCCTCCTCCGGGTATGTTGATCTATCTTTGTGTATTTTACATCGTGTTAAATTGCAGATTATATTTTAGCAGCTCTAACATGTGTTGTGCTTGTGATGGGTTTGGTTTATTTGTAACTAGGCGGCCTGCGTACTGGTTGTTTGCCTTCGAATCTGCAAAACCAAATTACTCCGCTCAAGTTTGGTGTTATATATGGACCTCGAGTTGACCTCCTAAGGGTATCAAATATACTGCACTAATTGTTTTGCTCGACAATTTGTTATCATTGGATCATTAGTGCTGCTGTGTGTCTTGTAGAAATTTCAAGATTGCTTGGGACGCTTTGTGGAGTTCTTTCAGCTCCCAGAAATTGTTGTCAAGATGGCGCAGAAAACCTGGACAATCACCGTTGAGAATATGCGGCTTCAGCCTTTGGGCTTTCAGGAATTTATTAGTGCTCTTGGACTAGAGTACTTTGATTACATTGTTGTAGCTGTCTCGCCTGCTTTTGAGCTCCAGGTTGTCGTCATCGGAACGGGAGACCATCAGGAGAGGCACTATGAATGGATGAAGATTTAGAAGGACCTTACTCTGGAAGGGAAATTCTATAAAGTTCACTTGAATTCAGTCTTGTTTTTTGCAAGCTATGGGAAATCATTTTGTTTTGTACAACTTTTAAGACTTTAGTAGTTAAATTAAGAAATTTTTTGTTCAGGATTGTGGCCTGGCAGGTATGCTAGGTAACGATCTGTATAATAACGTTTCTCTGGTGTTTGTTCTTAGAACTTCGTTATGCACGTAGTTACTACCTTTTGGCAGCGTGTGCGAAAAAAGATGCGTGTTTAGTTTCTCACTGTGCTGTGGTGTCTTTAAAGCTTCCTTATTTTAGGGGCCAATGTGTCAAATAGCCGCTACATGGTTGTAGAGAGCTGCTCACAGACTTTTTGTGGGTTTTTTTTAGCTAGAATGATTTTGGAAAGGTATAGAAATCTTGGCTTCTCAATGGAATGGCAATTCACTCAAATTAGTCAATGATAATTGTATTCGTACTGTATGTTCTGTAACTCTTTCCCGAATCAAATAGTCGGGCGACCATTATTGTTGGTTGGTCATTCCATTCAAGTTAATCAACCATTGCCTTTGAGCTTTGGGTTTATTTGAGCATTACTGCCATATTTCTGGAAGTTTGTTACTGGGGATTTAATTGATTTTGGAGGATATTCTAATTTTCAGTAGTGGCCTTCTTGTTTAACTCTATTGAAACGGGTTTCACTGCGCACAGTTGTCTACTTTGTTTTCACTGATCTAGAAGAAATGCTCAGCTATGGCGGATGTGGGCACCCCGCTCTTAGATTACAGGATGTGGTTACCGAGGGAATGGGTATATTGAATTTCATATGTAATTGGAGATTTATGGCCTTATGGGTTCTATATAGAGTCACCACGTGTAAAAAAAAAATCCTCTACATTTAATAGCTTATGCTCTTGTTCTTAAATAGTTAAATTGAACTGCATTCATTATGTCCTTTAAGCTGGAATGGTATTTTGTTTTACTTGTTTGCAAATCTTTCTCGTTGTCTTTTGTTAAGGCTTGCGTAGAAACGTGTTTACCAAAGCAAATACCCAAAGTCGAAAATATCAAATCTACCCGAGGCTTGAACACAAAGTCCCTCGGTGTGTAGCAGTAGGAAAAGAGCTTCGCAATTGAAGTGTAAAGTGTTCAGTGCATTGAAAAGAAGTCGTACCACTAGGAGGTCATTAACTTCAAAGCAATTGAGCTTATGGCAAAGTCAATTCTGGACTTAAAAAAATGTCTAGGTCACCTTTTATCAAAGTCAGAATGATTTCAATATTATTTGAACATCTTCAAAAATTTTTGGCCTTTATTAGTCCTATATTATTTGAATATCTTCAAAAAAAAATTCGCTTTATTAGTCCTATTCAATCTCACCTACCTCTAGAATTATATGTAACCCTTGACAACAAATATCTACCATTGGTTTACAACTCTAAAGTACCCACAACAGTAAGGGTAAGCCAACCACCTCTGTTAGCACTTAAGTGAGAGAAATCAAGTTCACTTTCCTATTCACTTTTCAAAAGAGCGCAATCCCAAAAATGAAGAAAATGTAGAAATAAAACAAATTACCTGAAGATGTGTGTGTGTGTGTGTGTGTGTATGAGTGTGTGTGTGAGAGAGAGAGAGAGAGAATTAACGTTAAATAAAATTTCATGTGGAAAACTTTTGCTTGCAAGTGTGTCATGAAAGACCAGAGGACCACAAAGAATTCTAAGCAGAGAACAACATTTTGCAGATTTCTTAGGGCTCGCTGAATGGATGATAAGAGGCTGGGTGTTGCAGCAAACCAAGTGTCTAAGTGGTCTGATGTAGGAAGGTGTACAAGGCTTCAAACACGAGTGCATATCCAGGCTAAACCATGGATTCTTAACTTAAGAGGCTTCACACACACCTAACAAATAACCAACGTAATGATGCATAAAAGACATGTCACATGGAAAGCTGCGACCAACTAATGTTTGCTTGCTAAAGATCTGAGGTGGGAGAGAAATTAATAGGAAGACTTTGTGTGATTGTACTCTATCTTTTCGTCTTGTGTGGTGTGGTGTCTTGCAGGATCCCAACAAGCAGCAATTAAGTATGGATTTGATAGTTTTAATTACCTGAATAAATATGATCATTTAAAATCTCAAACACTTCTTTAGCTTTAAATGGATGTTACCACAGCAGTAAGAATAACCCAACCACCTCTGTTAGCACTTAAGTGAGAGGAATCAAGTTCACTTTCCTGTTCCTGTTTACAGAAGTGATGGGATGTCTTGTGCCAAAAGGTGGTTCAGCACAGCATTAAGAGTTCTACCACTTGCCTTTGCATCATTGCTCTGGAAATTTTGGATACCACTGCCATGCAAGATCTCGCTTAATGGTGGCTGCTGAATTGACTTGTCTATCTGTAGCAAATGATGAACTCCTTCAGCCTTAATCACAAAGCAAACAGCTGCTCCATCCTCCATTACTCGTTGGTTATGACAGCTTCCATCACAGTAGATTAACTTAGACAACAGTATTGCAAAATGGAAGGAAAAAGGTGCTCATCAACCATTTCCACTGCATAAACCAAGGAGCACAGAGCAGCTGGAATTCTGCAGTTTATCTCCCCTGTACTGGTAAAACTATTTAGTTTTTATATTTTGCACTTGCCTTGTTTGGCCTCCATTACGTACCGGTACAGATGTTTAAACTTCTTATGCGTGTGTTATGCTAGAATGTCAACCGGTGATCCATTTGTGAGGATCTACTTTGAAAGTCATGAACCAAAGCATAAAGCAGAGGGTGGACTGTTCTATTTACACACTGCAGGTGGGAAATCAGACCTTGCAGGTGTGTCCACACGCCAATGCTCACAAAATTTAATGTACAAAGCAAATTCAGACTTTGTGCAAAAATATTTAGGGATATATCCAATGGGATCAGTTAGAGAATGGGAACGCAAGGATGATTTCACCAGGTGGCTAGATTCTATTATCTACTACTCTTTCCTTGCAACCAACGACCAAGGTATATCTTTTTATCTAAAAAATCATCCTATGTGCTGCTATACAAATGAAATAGATTACATTTTTTGATCATTAATTTTTTATGCTTTACATGTTACAAGTCTTAACTCTTCTGCTGTCAAAACTTAGGAGTAACTGAACCATGGTTTGTCAAAGACATCCCAGCTCCGAATGCTTATCAACTAACGGTACTTATTTCAGTTAAGGATGATCTTATTAAACAGTATCCAATCAAAAGCATCAAATTAACTACCACATTTTTGTGAGATTCAGGGTGTGCCTATTGGATTTGAACAATTTTTCAATCAGGAATATGGCTCCTTTTGGATCCTGTTAAAGAGTGGGAGTAAGGTTTGGCCGGTGCACATAATAAATAACAACTTTCGGGATAATTGGTCTTCCTTCTTGAAGGCCCACGAGGTTGAGCCAAATTTCAAGGTAGTGTTCGGCTGCCATAAAAAATGGATATTCGATGTGTATGTGTTGAATGGCAGTTTGGCAAGGGTTATGCATCGCTGGAATACAGAGACAAATTTCTACCAACATCTGTCCGCTACTGATTGTAAGACGATTACTAAATTACAGTTTTATATTTGGTTATTTGTGATTCAACAGTTTTATTTACTCTTAATTTGCTAATTTGGCACCTTTGTTTCCTATTTTCTTCGTCGTATGGCGCATAGATATCACAAAGACTTCTTGTATTCCCTACGCCATGCTAACACAATTTACTACGAAACAGTTTGGCTGCATGTGCTTATCAGAGAACCATATCAGAAAGGTAATTCCTAACTTTTTCCCTTCAGGTGCAACAAGAACTTAAATCCTAAAGAGTTTTTTTTGCATTTACATGATTTTAGGTTTTCGAGCAAAACTTGAATCAAATTCTACGAGACGGTGAGCTAAAGAAGATAGTGCTGAAAACTGGTCGTCGAGAGTGGCATGTTCCCGTTAGGCATGGTGGAATTGCAAATCGCTGCTTCACGCAATTTTTATATGAGCACAACCTATCAGAGCTAGACTTCATATTTGTTGGCGTCTCACAAACTGGTATTCTTCAATTATAGTGTTCGCAAGACATGGAGGTGAAAGAATGCTCGAATGGTACCATCACACAATTGGTTCCTCCTAGGCTGAAATCTAATATCAAAGATTACTCCTAGGCTGAAATCTAATATCAAAGATTATCAAATTGTGTATTTTGACTTTAATATTTTGGTCTGTAATATATTCGGGTAGCTAAATAACTATTTGCACTTTGAGTCCGTAATATATTCAGGCAGCTGAAGAATTGGCGGTAGAGTGAGCTCCAAGATCAGAACGAAGATCATTGCAACTTTTCAGATTTTCGTTTTCGTGTCTGATGTAATCAAGCACATGGATAAGTGTTATCATTTTGGCTTTCTAATATATAGACTACTGACATGGATGACTATTACCATTTTCGGTCTGTAATATATAGAGCACACGGGTGCATGCTTGCTAAACATGGAAGTATGTTTACGCTTTTTGAGTTGTCCAATAAAGTTCAACCTTCTTTAATCGATATCATTCATGTTTCAAAATAAAATCCTTAATTTGGTTACAGATTTAAAAGAAGCACTCTGAATCTTTTTTTGAACAGCTGAAGCACTCTGAATCTTGATCCAACAAAATTATTCATTGATCTGGGTCAGATTCGTTTTCAGAGCAACTATGCATGGAATAAACCGGGAAAGAACAAAATATTTGCCGTTAGAGTTGCGCTCAATCATATATCTGTTCCATGAGATAGGACCATAGCAATTTGCAAGACCAGATTCTTTGCATATTCAAGCGCATGTATAAAAGGTGTATCCATTAACACGCTTACCCACTCAGACGAGAGCATTAGATGAATCTAAACTACATTAGGGGTTACAAATGACCATCTATATATACTTGGTTACCAGTTCAAACTATCAAATCCGCACTTTGTTGTTGGTTTCTTGGCATTCTGCAGGGCACGAGATCACATGGGAACATAAAATAGAATTCACCTAGAATATTAATGAACATCTATACTTGCCTAGCAGTTAATTTATGCAATATTAATGAACATCTATGCATTCAACACTCCATCAGTTAATTTTAGGACAGACA
The DNA here is from genome assembly GCA_016920895.1 of Vaccinium myrtillus. Classification (NCBI taxonomy): domain Eukaryota; kingdom Viridiplantae; phylum Streptophyta; class Magnoliopsida; order Ericales; family Ericaceae; genus Vaccinium; species Vaccinium myrtillus. The sequence goes on from JADGMU010000852.1 coordinate 14,183, forward strand.
AGAGGTACTAAATTTTATGTATGTTGATTCTGCAAGGGCAGTGCCTCACCACACTGACAATCGAAATTGCAAAGAGCCATAAGTTGGAAGAACGGGAGAAAACCGGAGAACTACAAATTGGATTGAATTTCAATGCAAAGAATTGATCCTATTGGAGGAAAGAATACTCACGTGGAGAACCAAGCTGTCTAAGAAGAGCCATAAGTTAGGTAGTAAAATGATAAAAAAACAAAGGAAATGCCGGGCTGCAACTCGTCGAAACATTGGAACATTTTTTGCCAAATTCATCTATGCATCACATTGGCTGTTAAAAAACTTATTTCACAAACACCCAAAGAGGATAAATCGCTATTTAAAGTATGAATAACTCATAAAAAAATATGTATATTTGGTCATTCAATTGAAAGCTATTTAAAACTACACTTGATTACTTGTTTCTTTACCAACCAGTGAGGCTTGCTATTACTTCCTGCCTGGCGTCGGTTGTTTGCTAGGCAAATTGCGTTGCCCGAGGAGCATTAGTTGCTGCAAGGGTTCCATGTCAAATCTGCTTGCTGCTCTGCTTAATTACCACACTTATTGGCCAAGTGCTTTTAGATTTTGAAAACAACTGGAACTTGTGGTTAAGCCTTCACAGCACACTACTGCCTCAGACACAGCCTTTGATCCACAGCGCCTAAATGCATACTTACTTCCGTCCAAACGTGATCAGCTTATCAATTATCTGGTAAGTTCAAAAGGAAATGGATGATCATGGTCAAGGCTTTCAGATTACATGTCATTGTAAGAAACGCTAGCTTGCATATTAGCATTGGTAGAATCTTGCAAATGACACACCATTACACTAATGCTTTCTACTCCTGCTAGCACAGAACAATATATCACTATTCATCAACACTTGCTTAGTTTTAGACCACGCCTGCGATCGTAGCGCTTGGTTTCAGTTTACGACTTTATGTGTGATTGAAATTTATTTCATCAGAGAGAACTTATATTCATGGTGCATATAAAATTTGTGTGTAACAAAGAGGATCTGATTTACCTATCTTGGTGCTGCAAATAAAGAAGCCAATCTAAAGAAATCAGTCATTTATATAGTGCAGAACCGGCCGGTAGGATGTAACACGAAAGACTATATAAAGTCAAGCCATCTACCTTGGCAAGCTGGATTAGCATGCTAAGAAATTAGGTGCAGACAGGTAGGATTTTCTGCTCTTGGTATCCACGCATATTTATATACGCTATGCAGAAGCTTTGTTAGATACTGTGTTAGTTGGCTTTACTTAGTTAAGTCACGAAGTTGACACATTACATGCACCTTACAGAATACTTCAACAATTTAGTTAGCAAATACAGTGGTATCAAGTATATGCCTTCAATTGTCAGCTGTAAGTTATTTCCAGCATTCAAAAAACTGATTTTCTGAATTAAGATCACAATTACAGCAGGCTTGCAGTCTTAAAATCGCACTTCCAGCACCTAATTACAGTTTCAGCACCCTAGAAACACTATTTTCATCACCTGGAACCATATTTTCTGCACCTATATTACCAACACTATTCTCTTCCAATTTTTCTCTTCGGACTCATGTGAACCTTAACATCAAATGCTAAGACATACTAACAAGTTTAAGTTTTGTTATGATGGTTCAAGATTCTTACCATTCTTAAGGCATTTTAGAGCCCCCTGAACTTGGTGATTGGATGTCAATATGAACTCCTTTCTCTCATTGAGTTACAAACTAACAGTTAATTACCTATCTTAGTGCTGCAAATAGAGAAACCAATCTAAAGAAGTCAGTCATTTATATAGTGCAGAACCGGTGGGTAGGATGTAACACGAAAGACTATATAAAGTCAAGCCATTTACCTTGGCAAGCTGGGTTAGGCATGCTAAGAAATTAGCTTTGACAGGTAGGATTTTCTGCTCTTAGTATCCACGCATATTTATTCACGCTATGCAGAAGCTTTGTTAGATACTGTGTTAGTTGGCTTTACTTAGTTAAGTAACGGAGTTGACACATTATATGCACCTTACAGAATACTTCAACAATTTAGTTAACAAATACAGTGGTATTAAATATATGCCTCCAATTGTCAGCTCACAGCTCTTGTTCTTATTCATATATCCTCTTCTGCACTTAACAAGACCTTCAGTATTGTTTTAGTAACTAGCGTTTGTGGTTTCATAATATGCAAGATCTTTGTTCGATGTCTCAACGCAAGCGGCCTCCATACTCTGAGCGGTCACAGGAAGAGAGGGATAAAATGAACGCAAAGCGAAGAGAAACTGCCCTTCAAAAAAAACAGACTGAAAAGGCATTGATCCCAATTTTGGTTCAGCAGCATGAGGGTTCTCAAAGATTCCCTTCCTTCGTTACACATGGAGAATCAGAATCCGACCATCAAGAAATCAATGTCAGTTTCTCAAGCATGGGCCCTGTAGACAATATGGTTTCCATGGGTAGGCATATTTACATTTACCATACTTGAGGAGTATCCAAACACATTTATAGCATATTCTAATTTATTAAAGGCTTGGTTTTGTCCAATGGTTTGCCTGTATATTTTTAATATAGGTTCAAGTTCGGCTCAGTCAAATGCGCATGAAGATGAACCATGTATAAATTCTTCTATTTTAATATATATATTTTGATATTTTGTTGCCCTGTGACACATAATTAATTTTGTGCCTCGGTCCTTGTTTATCATGTAGGTTTGCTCTACGACGTATCAGTAGGTGCGAATTGAACTTGGCTTCAATAAATAACAATTACTTACACTTAATTACTCATTCACTGCCACAAATTTCTATTGCAGGGGTAGTTTCTGGTACCTTGATGTCCTTTCCAAAGATACACATTCGAAGTGTGCCATGTGACGCTTATTTGTTGCCAGAAGTGCCTCCCTGCCATCTTTGCTTGGCAAAAAGATTTCCTTATGAACCTCCGGGCTTTTGCTGCGCCAAAGGAGATGTATCTTTGTATCCAGTGGCTGTTTCTGATCAACTAAAAAATTTGTTCATCGGTTCGACCCCAGAATCTGCACATTTTAGGCAATTTGTTAGACCATTCAACGATGCCTTTGCTTTCACGTCGGTAAAAGTGATACTTGATAAGAAGTATGCAAACAAGAGTAATGGTATCTTCACATATCGTGCTCAGGGTCCATTGTGCCATTATATTCATAACCTTTACCCATCTGGGTCTGCACCGCCATCATTTTTGCAACTATATTTTTATGACACAGAGGCAGAAGTGAATAACAGAAGAGCCTTTGCCACTAAATTGCAGCCGGCTACCGTAGAAAAAGTGATAGGAGCACTTGATTTGAATCCATATTCAATATTCTTTCGCAGTTTGAGAACAGTGCCCAATCTAGATACTTTTGCGATTGAGTTGAAAGCGAATCCTCGAGTGGGTGACTCTACTTATTCATCGCCTACAGTGAGTCAAGTTGCAGCTCTTTGGTCAGACAATGCTGATGGAACAAATTCAGTTGAGCGAGATATTGTTGTCCACCAGCATAATGGCTACCAACAGCAGATTCGATATCGATATGGTTGTTACGATGCTCTCCAGTATCCACTGTTATTTCCAAGGGGAGAGCCAGGATGGCACCAAGGAATTACCAAAACAAAAACCGGGTCAATCACAGGCCCAAGAGAGAGTTCTGCCATCGCATTCACGATCTGCAGAGGAGCTAATAATAAATGAGGCTGCAGGTATACTTTCATTGTTCAATTCCCAGATTAAGTACTGAGCCCCCTCAAATAATTACACTGACTTATTTTAAAACAATGCCCAGTGTATGACGAAAACGCAGGTAAGGAAAATATGGTGTCATGCAGAGAATTCTACGCTTATCGATTTCAAATTCGGCCATCAGTCAATTCGATCCTCTTAGAGTCTGGACGGCTGCTGCAGCAGTTTGTGGTAGACATGTATGTGAAGATAGAAACCTCGAGGTTAGATTTCTTTCGAACAAAGCAGAAAGAAATCCGAGCAGACCTATATCAAGGCATTGTAGATAGCATCAACCAAGGTGAGACGCAAGGCTCAAATATTGGAAAACGAATTGTCTTGCCATCGTCCTTCATCGGAGGCCCACGAGACATGCGAAAACGCTACATGGATGCTATGGCTCTTGTGGAAAAGTATGGGAAACCAGATATATTTCTAACCATGACGTGCAACCCAAAGTGGACTGAAATAACTCAGGAACTAAAGAGTTTTGAGGAAGCGCAAAACAGGCCAGATTTGGTTGCCAGAGTCTTTAGAAGCAAATTTGAGCACTTACGGAGAGAGGTGATTAAAAAAGAGCTTTTTGGACCAGTTGCAGCATACACGTTTGTTATTGAATTCCAAAAAAGAGGGCTTCCGCATGTCCACATGCTACTCATACTGAAAAAAGCATACAAAATAAATACGGTTGAGAAATTCGATGCTTTTATATCAGCAGAGATACCAGACAAAAAAAAACAGCCACATCTTTATGCAATGGTTCTAAAACATATGATGCATGGACCTTGTGGGACATTAAACTTAAATAACGTTTGCATGGAAAATAAAAAATGCAAGGATCACTTTCCAAGAGGATTGGTGGAAGAAACAATGATTGCTGCAAATGGATATCCAGTTTACAAGCGAACTATGCATACTGAACCTGTTGAAGTTCGGGGGCACTTACTAGACAATGCATGGGTCGTTCCATACAATCCTTATTTATTAGCCATGTTTGACTGCCATATTAATGTTGAGGTTTGTTCTACAATAAAGGCGGTGAAGTATTTATATAAGTATATCTACAAAGGACACGATAAAGTGAGTTACAGACTAATAAGTACAACACCAGATGATGTTATTGACGAAATAGAACAATTTCAATCCGCAAGGTGGGTGTCGCCGCCTGAAGCAATATGGAGAATATATAGATTTTCTATTCATGAAATGAATCCAGCAGTTATAAGTTTGCAGTTACATTTAGAAGGGTGCCAAATGATTAGTTTCAAAAAACAAACTGACCTACGCACCATAACTGACAATGATGTGTACTCACGAACAATGCTGACGCAGTTCTTTTGGATGAATAATTGCAACACATTAGCCAAGGAGAAAAAACTCTTGTATCGAAATTTCCCTGAACAATTTGTATGGAACAAACAGACAAGAGTATGGAAAGTACGAGAACGTGGGGATGTAATAGGGAGAATTATAACAGCAAATCCGGCCGAGGGTGAGAGATATTATTTGAGGATGCTATTAAATCATGTGCCGGCCCCTACATCATACTCTCATTTAAAGACGCTGCATAACATTACATATGACACTTTTAGACAAGCAGCAGTTGCACATGGATTATTAGAAACAGATAATAGCATCGATGCATGCATGGAAGAGGCAGCTGCCTACCAAATGCCATGTTCCTTAAGGCAACTGTTTTGCATTATACTTGTATACTGTGGTGCATTAAATCCAATGGAATTATTTTTAAAGTACGGAAGAAGAAATGGTCGATGATTATATTTCATTGGAAAAAATGACTAAAGAAATGGCTCGGCAAGCGTTACTCCATGCATTAAACTCAGAGTTGGAATCAATGGGTAGAAATCTCAACCACTACGGGCTATCAGATCTGATTGCAGACAGCAGCAGCAGAAGTGCGATGTGTAAGGAAATTCAGGATGAAATGGATTTCGTTGTGAGCGACGGTGACCTAGATAGTGTTTCCCTTTTGAATGAATATCAGCTTGCTGCATTTAAGGCTATAACGAACGTAGTTTCCGAAGGCAAAAGCATGGCTTTCTTTATCGATGGACCTGGAGGGACAGGAAAGACTTTTTTGTACCGAGCAATATTGGCAACTGTAAGATCTAAAAAAAAGATTGCATTGGCTACAGCCAGTTCAGGAGTGGCTGCATCAATCTTGCCAAATGGTCGAACAGCGCATTCAAGATTCAAAATTCCGATAGGTGGTGACGAAAAAATCACCTGCAATGTAGGAAAGCAATCGGGTCTCGCAAAATTGTTGAGAGATACAGCACTGATTATTTGGGATGAAGCATCCATGGCCAAAAAACAGTCAATTGAGGCAGTAGATGATTTATTACGCGATCTAACAGGAAATGACACATTATTTGGCGGTAAAATTCTGGTATTGGGAGGAGATTTTCGGCAGGTTCTACCTGTTATACCTAAAGGAACAAAAGAAGATTGTATGAACGCAAGTCTAATTCGTTCTTATATTTGGCCGTCGCTTACTAAATTCAGGTTAGAACAAAATATGCGCGCTAGGGCAGACCCGAATTTTAGTGACTTCATCCTCCGCGTTGGTGATGGAGTTGAACCTGAAAATGCAAAGGGTCAGGTGACAATACCAGATTCATTGATTATAAAACCAACAACGGCACAGCCTAACCTGGATGATTTAATAAGTTTTGTGTTCCCAAATTTTACAACGAATGCAGCCGACTCACTCTCCATTACAGATTCAGCCATTTTAACCCCGAAGAATAGCGCTGTGGATGAAATTAATGACACAATGATGAGTAAATTCCCAGGCGAGGAAAATATCTACTTTAGTTTTAATGAGACCACAGATAGCAGCCAGCAAGGATTATACATTGATTTTCTTAATTCAATCTGTCCTGTTGGAATGCCAGCGCATCGGTTGGTGTTGAAGAAGAATTGCCCGATAGTGCTCCTAAGAAACATAAATCCATCAAAAGGATTGTGTAATGGTACTAGGTTAATCTGCTTGGACTTTCAACCGCATTTAATTTGTGCTCAAATTGCTGTGGGCGAGAAAAAGGGTGACGTAGTTTTCATACCAAGAATTACTCTGCAGCCAAGTGATCCTCATCTTTACCCGGTGGAATTTTCGCGTCGTCAATTTCCAATCCGAGTTTGCTTCGCCATGACAATAAATAAAGCACAGGGTCAAACGCTTAATACAGTCGGTGTATATTTACCGAAACCTGTGTTTTCTCATGGCCAGCTCTATGTGGCCTTATCTCGAGCAACTACTGCAGCTAAAATTAGGGTACACCTTGTACAGTCAGATCTTGATCCGTTGACAACTTGTTCCACTCTTAATATCGTGTACAAAGACTTGCTAGATGAGGCTCATTGTGTCTAAAAAGTTTATCAACAGTATCACACGGTCATGTTTGATGTATAAATTGGTCCATGAAATCCTTGCTTATACCAGGAAAAAAGTAACTCTTAACAGTGAATATCTATCACTGGTTTAGGGTCTTAACCTAACAACAGCAAACAAAGCAACTACCAACCTGTAATGACACTTAAGTAAGAGATCAAGTTCACTTTTCTATGTATGATTTTGATGTGATGTTTTGTGCAAAAGAAGGTTCAGCAAGCCATTGAGAGTTGCACCAGTTGGCTGTGCATCATTACTTTCAGGGTTTTGATGCCACTGCCATGCAAAACCACCCTTAATGCTGGCTGCTGAACTGACTTGACTAGCCCCAAGTTCTGATGGTTGACATGAGCCTTAATCACACAACTTGCTTTTTCAATTAAACATTGCCCAAAATCCCAACAACTCTATCCTCCATCACTTGTTAGTTATGACAGCTTCCCTTGCATTGAATTCTCAAAAAAAAACTGTAAAACTACTAGCTTGAGCAGGCCTCTCGTTCATTTGCACTGCAAACAGAGGTAACTATACTAAGCAGTTGGAGCTCTGCGTATTTCAGCGACTAAATGTGTTAAAGCACTCTACTTCTATTTTTAGTGTTTGTCTTTTAAAACCCCTCTTGCACACCAGACATGCTTGAACTTATTATCTATATTTTGTGATAGAATGGCAACAGGCGATCCATTTGTGAGAGTCTACTTTGAGAGCCATGACCCAGAGCTTCACATAGAGGGTGGGCTGTTCTACTTGCACACTGCTAGCAACCAATCTCACCTTGCAGCTGTATCAACAGGTATGGAACCAGCAAATCTAACATATGAGGCGTCTCCTGATTTCGTGGCAACGTATTCAGAGGTCTACCCCATAGGGCATACTCTGGTATGGGATAATAAGGATAGTTTTTCTGCATGGTTAGATTCTCTTATCTACTACTCCTTCCTTATCAGCAATGACCAAGGTATGTATGCTTTTCGGGTCTAGAAAATCCCTATACACAATTAATAATATAAAAAAATTATACATACAGAATATAATGTTGCTTATCTAAGTCCCTTTGTTATTAAATCTTAGGAGTTAACCGACCATGGTTTGTTAAAGAAATCCCAGCACCAAATGCTTATCAGCTGACGGTGGGTATTTAGCTTTGTGTTTCCATACTAAGTTAATATTCCTTCACAAAAAACAGGAGAAGTTACAGTTGTTAGTGTAACACAGGGTGTGCCTATTGGATTTGAACGATTCTTCAACGAAGAATATGACACTTTTTGGATCTTACTAAAGAGTGGCAGCAGAGTGTGGCCAGTGCGTGTAATTAACAACAACTTTCGAGACAACTGGTCTTCGTTCTTAAAAGACCACGGAGTCGGGCCAAATTTCAAGATAGTATTCGGGTGCTACAAAAAGTGGATATTCGATGTCTATGTGTTGAACACCAGCTTAGAAAGGGTTATGCAGCGCTGGAACCTAGGAGGAAATTTTTTAGAGCAGCTGATCCCCGAGCACTGTAAGGCTATTAGCTAAACGCCAATGCATATATTAGAATATTCCTATTTAGTGCTTATATTTATTGAATACTCAATCGTTAATGGCGCAGACATCACAGAGACTTCCTGTGTCCCGTACACCATGCTACAGAATTTCGTTTCAAACAATTTGGTTGCATTTGCATATCGAAGGATCAAACAAAACGGGTAATTGGTACTTATTTATTTAGCTCTTGCCAAACACTTCTACAATAGCATTATCAGTGTCCATTTGATTCAGGTTTTTGAGCAAAATCTGAATCAACTTCTACGAGATGGTGAACTTAGGAAGGTGGTGCTCAAGACTGGACCTCGGCAATGGCATATTCCTCTTAGGCATTCATCAATCAGCCACCGCATCTTCGACAAGTTTCTGTATGAGCACAGCCTGCGCCAAGGAGATTTTATATTTGTTGGTGTCTCACACATTGGTGTTCTTCAAATCATTGTTTTTGCATGGCATGGGGGTGAAAGAATGCGATATTGGTATCACTAAAGAACAAGCGATAGACCGAGCCCATTGCCAACATGAAGAACATTGCAGCTTTTCTAATTTCTGTTTTGGTGTCTGGTATAATCAGGCACAAGCATAAATAGTATCATTTTGGCTTTGTAATAAATAGAACTCAAGCATGGATTTCTGTTATCATTTTGGGCCTGTAATATATGAAGCACACAGGTGTGTGCTTGGTAAACGAGCAAACATGGTTTCGTTTTGTAGCTGCTCTATAAAGTTCAATTTTTTGTAATCACTATCACGTGCGTGTCAAACTCAAAATTTCAATTTGATTACAGGTTCAAGGAGGTGCCACTCTAAATCTTGATCCACCAAAATCATGCATTGATCCAAAATAGTTTAGTTCCCACAACAACTATATAAGAAACAAACTACCTAAAAACAAAATAGTTGGCGTCACGGTTGCGCTAATTGTATATCTGTTCCCTGAGATATGATCACAACACTTTGCAAGAAAAGAACCTTCTCAGGTTCAAACACATATATCGTCAATCTAGACAAACAAACAATGTTAAGATTGCATCTGAAACACAGAACCATGCACAACCTGTTCACAGTAATATTGTTGCATCATCTAAACAATGGAACAGCACACCTGTACTCTGAACCTAAGTTAACGCCTATGTAAGATTCTAGGCTAGGAAAAGCCAACCTTTCAACCAAACCATGCCAACCAATGTTTGCCTAAACAGATGTAAAACCAAATTAAATCCAGCAACTACCAAAGTTTCTATCTACTTGAGTACTTACCTTGGTAACTGAACACTTGCTACGAAGAGCTGTAACATAACAGGGCTGGTGGTTGATTTCTGCCAAAAAAATCGAGTAGATTTTATCTCCCAGCTGTAATTGCACAGTAATAAATGCTGAGGCATTTATCAATGTTATATAAACCAAGGAATAGCTTACCAAATCCCAGACCTTTGTATCTTCTCAAACCACCACCAGAGACAACCACAGGCTCGGCTTCATTGTTCCTCCGTAAGTTTTTCTTTGACAATAGCTATAATTATTCTTCTAAGATTTCCTGAGTCCAGGCATAAATACAACATTCCCTGCATTGATACAATATCTCAGATTTGTTAGTTATGCGTTTAGGTTGAAGCCATGTATGTATAGTTAGAAAATGCCCATGTTATCTGCACAAGAGAGAATGCACACAAGCTGCTTGTTAAAATGACAGTACCATAGCTGCAGTGCATGCAACACCCAAAACAATTCCACTCAGTAACCATGTTCACTTGAACTCGTACCAGTAAAATAATGACACGTCAACTTAGGTGTCAATATTTGCGTACTTAGGTTAAGCATTTGCAGAATGAAAAATTTATAACTATTTTGCTTCATAGAGTTAAAAAAACATCTGAATATACACGGTACAGGTTCCAGATGTCTAGCCACATTTGCCCTGTCAAAGACATTACCTTGGCAAGCAAGCGCTATACTATTCAGGTTATGGTTGTCGAAAAGGGCATGCCACGAACAGCATCCAAAAACGCAAAACCTTATCAGCGTATTCTGCTTCAGGATGCTAAGGTACAACTCCTAACCGTATTGACTGCCTGCTCTACTCATCACATGGAATAAACAACAAGGTCTAAAAATATAATGCTGCGCAGGGGACCAAAATTCAAGGCACAATCTTTGGAGAGGACATAGCTATTCTAAGCAACACCCTCAAAATGTTTCAAACATATGCGATAAGCAATGCGATGGTAGATAGGCTTGATTCACACCATCGATTTGTGGAGCACTGCTTCCAACTCAAGATTAGCGCCAGAACACCGATACAAGCAAAGCTCATTGATGGCCTTACTATTCGCACCTTGAAATTTAGCTTTACTCCTATAGCAGATGTTGCAGCCATTGAAGATGTGGAAGCTAGGATTGGTAAGCTACACAACAACTTGCTTATCATAAACGCAGCTAATTGCAAAAACTACACCTTCTAACCAACATGTAAACATATATGATCTTTGCAATTCTTGAAGTTGGGCCCCAAAAACCTGCCGGAAAGACAATGGTTGCAGATCTGCGAATCATAGATCAGGGGTACTTTGTTAGCCATTTCGTTTTTTGTATTCAGTGTTTAATCAAATTAACTAAAAACTTGCTCTCCTATCAAACAGATTAGTCCCAACTAATGTTACTCTCTGGGACCAGTTTAGCGACACCGAAGCAGCAGCGATGTCAACTCTGCCCGGTCCATTTCCAATTGCAATTGCATATCGCCTGAAACTCGCATCAAAATATGGTATTTAAATATTTAGCCAATACGAATTAAAGCTTGTCTCTGCCCACAATATTTAGCTCCTCTGTTGCTGTTTTACTCCTTAATTCTGCTCCATCGTTGGGTTTGTGCTGTCTTAATTCTAGGAAATTTATGCCCCTATAGTATCTACACAAAGCACTAAACAACAACTGCAGATTACCATATGAAACACTCCTTTCCAAAATTTACAATGATATTCTGACTATTTAGAGTAATTTACATGCTTAGGTACCAATCTTGGTACAAGGAATTCATCCACTTTCATCTTCAATCCACCGATCCCAGAGGCAGCTGCTCTACAAGCTTGGTAAATTCGCAACTCATGAATATTAGATTTTGTGTCAAGTATCACCGGCAACAAAAACTGCTACGCAGGTGCAAAGCAAATGCAACTGCTATCAAAGAACTTCCAACAGAGTGTGCCTCGAGGTACCGAACAACCAAACAAATAGCTCCACCTGATAACAAGCTTGTAAAGATTGCAAACATCCCTGCTTCGGTTGCAAAGGTACACTGAAAAAACAGCATCACTTCTCTGCAATCTTTCTATAAGTAATAAACCTAACTTAATAGTTAAACATGCAGCCGGTGTACATAGGGGTGAGAGGAACAGTCCAGCTTGTCGACTTCAACCAAAAATTCGTCTATGTGGCTTGCTCAGTATGCAACCGAGGCACAAATGCCACCGGAGATGGAGAGTTTTCATGCAACCACTGCGACCAGACTGTGCAACCAATCACAAGGTTATCTCATTTCACCATCAAATATTAATCCATGTGCTATCTATAAAAACTTAACATCAACTTATCTGGTCACTCAAATAGTTATATCATTTGGGGGGCTCTAAAATGCCTTAAGCATGGTAGGAATCTTGAACCATCATAACAAAACCTAAACTTGTTAGTATGTCTCAGTATTTAGTGTTAACGTTCACACGAGTCCGAAGAGAAAAATTGGATGACAATAGTGTTGGTAATATAGGTGCAGAAAATATGGTTCCAGGTGATGAAAATAGTGTTTCTAAGGTGCTGAAACTGTAATTAGGTGCTGCAAGTGCTATTTTAAGACTGGAAACCTGCTGTAATAGTGATCTTAATTCAGAAACTCAGTTTTTTGAATGCTGGAAATAACTTCCCAAAGCTGAAACTGTGTAATGGTGCACGGGCTAAGTGTAACATGCTAGAATCAGGTTACGCTTACTAGAAACAGGTACTAAAGTACTTGAGTTCGAGTTGTAAGTGTAAAAGTGGTGTAAAAGTGGTGTCGACTCAATGTCTCTCATATTCTCATCCCTTGTTTGGTCTCTTGGAAGCTTTGGAGATTGGTCCTATCTTCATATTCAGTGACTTGGGTCTTCCTCGTTAGCCCAAAGTCCTATCACTGGATTTCTATATAAAACTGTCGGTTCAATCTAGGCACTAGCTAAATTGGGCCGAAAGAACTTAGCTGCCTACTTTTTCAAACCATTGCATAACCATTTTCTAAAATCTATGCAGGGTGAAATTTGAAATAGAGATCAAGGACCCAACTGGCCAGATTTCTGCTGCCATTTTTTCAGAACAAATTGAAGAGTTCTACAAAATTAGCTCTGCTGAAATTATAGACAACATTCTTGATGTAAGCACTAATAGCCTATGTTCAAATGCTGTTGACTGTAAACACGCTAACAAATTGTGTCTCTCTCAGGACTTCCTACAGTTGCCTATGATGGAGAAACTGAATGAGATGAGACACTGCAGGGCAAATCTCAAAGTCTACAACTACAGCTATGGAGCAATTAGCCAGTGTAAATTCAACGTAGTTTCGATCTTCCATGACACTGCTGAGTCAACTACAGATGCACCCCGCAATCCACAGCTACTCCCTCCAACAACACCAATGAAGAAAGCAAAAATAAGCAACTATGCAGAGTCATCTTCACCAACAGACAACCAGAAACAAGACTCGGATGAAAGTGAAGCGATGGAAGATAGATTGTGAAGCAAAATGATATCTCCAAGAAAAATGACTAG
>JADGMU010000855.1:0-24637 GCA_016920895.1 Vaccinium myrtillus
TAATAGAAGAGTCAATACAAGAAAAGCTGTAAACATAGGAAGCAACCTAATAATATGGGTAAAAATTCATATACGTAATTTCTTAATTTCTCCGTCTATTTTTTATTGTCGACATTTTCATTTTGGGTTGTTCCTCAATAAGTGTGTATTTTGAAAAGTTAATGGGTAAATGTTTGTACAATTACTGGGTAAAAGTACAGGATAATTTTGGAAGTGGATGTAAAATTAGTTGATGTGAAAGGTGTAAATTTGAGGTAAAAGTTAATGTAAAATGTGTAATGATGATTTCTTTTTAATAAGTTGGATTAATCACGAAACAACACACTTAAAAAGAGACGGAGGAAGTATATAGGATTAGTATATGAGTAAAAACAATTGGTGGTTCTCCAACTAATTTTTTAGTTAAAATATACTTAGTGTTTATACAAAATTATACTTCATCAACGTTAAAAAATAAACACGCTATAGATAAATTCTCGATGTACATGAGCAAGAATTCAAAGATTTATTTATGCAAATATATAGATTTTATGAAATAATTAATAAATGACTACTACGATCATTAAAGAAATTAAGGTTAATTAATGACTACACCAAAAGTTGATGCCAAAACAGATGAAAGAAAAATATGAAGCACCTTAATATATTTTTATTCAGGGTTAAATTATTAATTTCATATATTTTTACAGATGAATTTATTAGTGAACTTAAATGGTTAACCGTCAACTAATAAATGAGGGTAATTGCAATACAAATGCAAACTTCAAGGATGAGAGACCAAAAATCTTCCTCAATGTCCATGAAGAGTCAGTAAGGAGATGCATGTACCAGTCACTGAGATTTAATCAAATAAGAATGCACCAATTTTGCCCAAAGAATATCCTCTTTTCTTGTACAAAGCCCAAAGGTGTTTCAACATGGAAGCTCTATTCCATTTAGTGAGCCTTTTAAATCTCAAACCACCCTCAGACTTGGGGACACGAACAGAGAAGACCAAGAAACCTTTACCCCTCCAGATTCCAATTCCACACCCTTCCACAAAAATGCATTTAAAATCCCTTCAATTCCCCTCATCATTTTCTGAGGGATAATGAAACAGAGGACCAATACACCAGAATGCTAAAGAGATCTGAGCCAATCAATAGACGTCTTCCCCCGTAAGAAAATAGCTTATTAGACAAAGATTGAATTGCAAGTGGTGGCTAGCTCATGCGGTAAAGCTCTTGGATGTCTTACACTGTATCTCGGGATCGAGTCTCATTCCCCCTCCCCCATGTAATAGATTAGGAATGACGAAAAAAAAGAAAAAAAAAAGACAAAGATTGAACCCTTTTTAGTTTTTAACATCCTTTCCTTAAGAACCAAAGAGTCTGAATATCTCAACTTAAGAATCAAAAGTGTCTTTCTAAAGTATAAAAAGTGTTTTTGAGGTTAAATTTGGTACAAAATTTGTTAAGGCTAATATTGATGCTGAAGACCCATTTTTGTTTCTTTTCATATTTTTTGTAAAGAGATAGAAATGCATTAACTACCGGCACAAAACCGAGATACAAAACCACCAAAATACAAAATCACCGGCCAAAAAAATATGTCGTTCAGTTATGGGATTATGGAAATCTGATTAACTTAATTTTGGAACCAATGAGGTAATCGTCGAATGCTATAAAGTGAACAATTCGGACCTAAATGATTCTATCTCGAAGAGCCTCTCCGTAGCTCACTACAATCCTATCTTGCATTGGTGCACTACAAAGACTCCCAAACAAAACTGCGCACGAAAGTGCTTTACTACTAGGGGTGAAAATCGGTCAGTTCGGTTCGGTTTTCGGGGTGTTGGGGACCGAACCGATCGGTTCGGGGTGATTTTGCCGGGAACCGATCCCGACCGAAAAAAACAATGGACCGATCGGTTCGGGGTTGTTCGGTTTTTTCGGTTTTTTGAACCGACCGAACACCGTGTTGAAGTCATCACCGCCTCTCCGGATGATTCCGGAAATCTCTGGGTTCCTCCGGAATGTTTTGGATCTCGCCGGAATGTTCCGGACTCCACTAGAAAGTTCCGGGTCCCTCTGGAACCTTCTGGATTACGATGGAAGCCTCCGGATTCCACTGGATACATCCGGATTGTACCGGAAACTTCCGGTACTTGAAGCTTCTAGATTCTTGACCATCCTTCCTCATTCTCTAGATTTGTCTAGAATCTTCTTGTATTATCTCTAGGAGTCCTAGTCTAGAATGTTCTAATGTAGTCTATAAATAGGAGGTGGGAGCTCATTTGTGAGGTGTGTGAGTGATACACCAAGTGTTGTGAGAAGCACAAAGTGTGTGCATGTGAGTGATACTCAAGTGTGAGTAAGTGTCAAAGTGAAGTGTCTTGAGTGGTGTTTTGTGTACAAGTAAGTGTACTTGTGTAATTTTGTATTGAATAAAAGTGAGAATATTCAATACAAGTGTCTAGGTTTGGGGTGTACAAACTCAACACACCGAACCGAATTTTCGGTTTTTCGGTCGGTTCGCGTCCCGTCGGTTTTTTTTTCACCCCTATTTACTACTTTCTCATCCGAAAAGAGATGTTAATTTTAATTAATCTCATAAATCAATTCAAGGCTATTCTGTGAATCTTGTAAATCAATTGAAGGCCTGGAAAATGTTTGGGGAAATCATTTCCAAATGCAGTTCTGAGCAACGAGCCCAATGTTTGATCTTTTTAATTGACGCTCACGAGACTTTTGAATGAATTCTCTGGACGGAAAAGCAGATCATATGGAAAACCTTTGCCTTCAAACATCTACAACACTCAAATCCTAATGGCTTCCAATCACCACTGTATAAGAGATTGCTAAAAACAAATCACTGAAAATTGATGTTTAGCTGATAGAAAGAATAAAAATACAAAACCACTGCATTTAATTTAGAAATTACATTTCGTGCTATAGGAATTTGTTTCATATAGTTTCTTAGATTCAATATCCTTATTTATTCCTATACTGTTGGACTTCTAACATTGCCTGAAGCAAGATTTTAGAATGCCCAGTCACCCACTGACACAAATCTTGCCAAATATGCATCATCTCTTCCCATTTTACTGTTTTTCCTAGATGGGTTTTTCTTTTTTCTTTTTTTGGCCAAATGGATACGCTTTATGATATGATCGACAAAATGCCATGGTGATGTACTGGGGTTCACACTAATTGGCTAATTGAAGAACCCACAAATAGTATAAAAAAAACAGTTAAAAGCTGATGATGAGATCCAATAAAAACTGTATGGTAGTAAAAGAGCACCGTATAGTAGTATGAACCTTTTTTTTTTCCAAACTGGGAACATTTGACATTGATTCAAAAATGTGTTTCACTTTAGAAATTAGTGATGGGGCTGCTGATTTATGGTAGGATATGGAATCGAAGCATGGGAATGAGCATGGCATTGAGGCTCCGACGAAGTGGACTTGACCCGGCAATGCAGCAGGGAATACGGTTTATGTGGCATTGCCGATGATGAAATGAGATATGTAAGTAAGAAGCAATTGGATGGCATAATTCAGGCCGAAGCAGATGGTGGACCATTTTTAATTTTTTAGTTCAAATTTCAAAAGCATTTTGTCGAACACCTTATGTGCACATGTTCATGAAGCTTTCCAAATGGGGAAACTTGTTTATTTTGAATTCAATTGAGTGCCAACATGTCATATTATTCACAAATACTTTAGTTTTGAATACAATTTTATTTGATGAATTAATTTCTCTCGCCGAAACAATCAATAATTCACCAAAAAAAAAAATAAAGGCAATTACATGAGCAAAAAGAGGGATATATATATATAGATGTGTGTATCATCTTATTTATTTGACATGTACATTGTACATAGATTAGATGAACCCTTGTCATCGACTGATCTCATGGTTTTATCCTTTACACAAAAGTGAAAGAGAAATTACTGCTATGAAGAATACAGTTCGGATGTCATTTGATCAAGGTTCTGAATCTCGTACCGGACAGGGTACCGGTTTTCTTACTGGTACGGTACGGTACTGGTACCGTTTCGGATTTAGCGCTGTTTCCATTATAAATAATTATAAATATATTTTTATAGCATATTTTATACACAAACTATATTTTTTTTATAGCATATTTCATACAAAATGTATCTTTTATAGCATAATTCATACAAAATGTATCTTTTATAGCATAATTCATACAAAATGTATCTTTTATGGCATATTTTATGAAAAATGGAGTATTTTGTATAGCGTATAATCAATTTTTTTAAAAAAATGTAGGTAACTAAAGACCTAAAGTATCTGAAGAGTAGGGCCCAACTACAAAATTATGGCCCAACTAAAAAATAATGGCCCAAACCTATTACTACTAGAAAGCTACGGCAACACTTATAAACCCTACCATATATACAATATAAGCAGCTAGTGTTATACGCAGCAGACAACTGGTTTCTCCAGTCTCCATCGATGAAGAGCAGAAGAGGAATCCCCCCTCTCTCTCTTCTCCTCCATGGCAGTTGAGGACTAGAGTTGCAACAACCATCTCTCTCTTTCTCTCTCAGATCCGCCTCTCAAGTATCTTCTCAGATCTGAACAGACGGCAAAAAATCCCTCTCGCACCGAACTGATTCTCGCATGATCGTCCGATCATCTTCTTCAGAGTGACCTGCAAAATCTCGGACGGAACTTCCGGTACCATCTTATCGGCCGGTATTTTCCGGAAAGTGCGGTATGCTCCGGTAACCACCGGTATTTACACAGGAACGGAACTTGAAGGCTAGGGTACCGGTTTTACATAAATCCGGTACGTACCGACCGGTACCGGCCGGTACGGTACGGGATTCACAACCTTGCATTTGATCCAGTTATATGAGCAAGAAAATGATACTCAAGTCCACGACCATAAAAAATTGTGTTAGTTTCATATTACAGTACTTATTGCCCTACATGCACAAAATTCATAGAAATCGGTAAAAGAATTAGCATTATATGATACATGCCACGGGCCTCGTTTTTCTTATCTTATTTGTGCGACTTTTTTGCACTTTTTAGGTTGTCTTTGTTCGAGCTTTGCTCATAATTTCATACTTTTTCTCATTCCTCCCATTGAAACAAATAACGGAACTTAAAAAATTTGATGTAAAATTAACAAATGGGAGAATGAAGACAAACTAGAAAGTGCACAAAGTTACGCGGAAAACAGGTCTGTTATTTTGTAAGGGTTAAACTCTGTTCACCTGCACTTGGGATTGTCCACCCGCGGTCACTGGTGACTTCCCAAAAGAAGTACCCACGAATGCCAAGGCCTTGAGCAAACTGTATCTTCGCCGTCGTTGACCAGACATTATCATATCCAATCCACCTATTCCCCACACAAGAATAAGCGGACACCGTCTCGTCGTCGTTCACGAACTTGACATTTTTATTCTCCCTATTGAACCTCTCCACCTCAGAATAAGTCATAATCCCATTATCCCCCGGGCCCACGCCCACCGCGGCCGCTCCGATACCGTTCGATCTCGGGTCCTTCAGCTTCCAACTATACCCGTACAGTGGCAGGCCCATGACCAACTTGCCCGGACGTACCCCGGCGTCGATCCACGACTTTAGCACATATCTCGTCGACATACCATTCGGGTTAGACCACGCCGCGTGGGCACCGGTTTTCGTAGTGTCCCAATTCCCACAGTAGTTGTAGCACATGACGTTCACCCAGTCCAAGTTCGCGTTAATGGAGTCCACCGGGTACGACCGGGGTATGTCCGGATGGGAATTCATATCCACGGTAGGGGCCACGACAGCGGTTAAATAGAGTTTTGTGTTGCCTGTTTCTTGTTCCTCCTTGTTGACGTGGGCCCTCAATTCTTCGAGCAATTGGCCCAAATTTGTCATGTCTTGGGAGTCTTGAGGGAACTCCCAATCGAGATCAAGGCCATCAAAACCATATTCTCTTGCCACTCTGATGCATGAGTTAATGAAACTCTTGCGTGACTCTTCCTTCTTCACCATCTCAGAAAAGACTTTACCACCGGCGCTCCACCCGCCGATGGCAAGAAGTGTCTTGACTGGCGGATTCTTACTGCGAATCGTGCTTGTAAAACTCCTCATGAGCGTTGAGGCTGAGTCCGAGACATCAACCTCGAAAGTTTTGTTATCGGGCACCAGAAAAGCGTAGTAGATGTTGGAATTGTGCCTTGAATTTTCCTTTTTTGGGAGAATTCAAATTGTGTTTAGGATTTCCTATTGCATTTAGGATTTCTTATTTTGTTTAGGATTTCCTATTGTGTTTAGGATTTCCTATTAATTGTGCTTCTTATAAATAGAGGCTTTTAGGGATCCTTTGGCTATCTCTCATATTGTGGCCTCTCCAGAGTTACGGATCATAGCTGGCTCTTTGTATCTCTTCTTCACCATTGATTGTGAACTCTCTCTCTCCTCGCCCGTGGACGTACCTCAATCTTGGGGGAACCACGTATATCTTTGTGTCGTGTGATTGCATGTTGTTTTGTTTGCTTTCTCCCAACTTAGTCGCATTCATAGCGTTCGTTACAACAAACTGGTATCAGAGCTTCTGGTTGAAAAACTAGGGTTTCGTTTCCGATTGTGGCTATGGCGGCTAAGTTTGAGATTGCGAAGTTTGATGGGCAGAGTAGCAGCTTCAGTCTTTGGAGGGTTAAGATGAAGGCTTTGCTAGTTCAACAGGGATTACACAAGACCTTGCAAGGGCAGGAAAAATCCGGCATCAGCGCGAAAAATTGGGAAGACATGGATGCTAAAGCTCTGAGTTCGATTCAGTTGAGTCTAGCAGACGATGTTCTTCGCGAGGTGGAAGAAGAAACTTCATCAGCAGGTATTTGGCTGAAGTTGGAAGGCATCTATATGACGAAATCGCTAACAAACAGGTGATATCTGAAACAGCGGTTGTATACTTTTCGTATGCGTGAAGGTATGCCAATTAAGGATCATTTAGACGAGTTTAATCGTATTTTGATGGACGTGAAAAATATTGATTGTAAAATCGAGGAGGAGGACCAAGCCCTAATTTTGTTATGTTCTTTACCGCCATCGTATGAACATTTTGTTATAACCTTATTGTATGGGCAAGACACCATATCCATGGAGGATGTTAAGGCCAGTCTTCATTCGAAAGAGTTTAGGAACAAGGTGTCAGGAGAGGTTGATGATCATGCGGAGGGATTGTTTGTTAGGGGAAGAACGACAGAAAATGGTGGTACGAGTAATAGGGAAAGATCCAAATCAGCAATTAAAAATAAGAAAAAGGGAAAGTGCAATTATTGCAAGAAACCGGGGCACTGGGCAAGAGACTGTTTAAAACTCAAGGAGAAGGAAAAAGAAAACCAGAAAGGGGGTAAAAATATTGCCGGGGTTGCCGAAAGTTCGGATGAGTTAGATACTGTTTTATCAGTTACAGTGAGAGATTCTCGCTGTGATACCGAGTGAATTTTGGATTCTGGGTGTTCATATCACATGTGTCCGCATAAGGAGTGGTTCGCCACTTATGAGGCGGTCAATGGTTGCATAGTTTTAATGGGCAACAACATGCCCTGCAAAACTGTTGGTTGTGGAACGATCCAACTCAAGATGCACGACGGTATTGTGGGGACTTTATCGGATGTTCGGCATGTTCCGGAGTTGAAGAAAAATCTTATCTCTTTGGGTGCTCTAGATTCCATTGGTTGTACTTTCACTGGTGAAGGTGGAGTTTTGAAGGTCTCAAGGGGTGCTTTGGTGCTGATGAAGGGTTAGAAGCGTAACAATCTCTATTCACTCATGGGCAGTACAGTTACGGGTTCTGCAGCAGCGGTCGCTTCTTCAAAGGTTTCGGGTTCGGATTTGACTCGATTGTGGCATATGCGTCTTGGGCATATGAGCGAGAGAGGGATGACAGTTTTGAGCAATCAGGGTCTACTTTGTGGGCAGAAAACTGTGAAGCTGGATTTTTGCGAGCATTGTGTCTACGGCAAGCAGTGCAAGGTCAAATTCAGTACAGCTGTTCATCGCACCAAAGGCACGGTGGATTATTTTCACTCGGATCTTTGGGGTCCCGCTGAGGTAACTTCTAAAGGTGGTTTTCGATATTTTATGAGTATTATCGATGATTTCTCTCGTAAGGTTTGGGTGTATATGCTAAAACATAAAAGTGATGCTCTAAGTACATTCAAATAGTTTAAAATTTTTATAGAGAATCTGACGGGTAAGAAAATAAAACGATTGCAAAAGCTCACAAAATTCAATCCCCGAGTGAATTCATCACTGTTAGGCATGAATTTCAAAAGGGTGTCAATGGGTATACAAATATCCCTATTTATGCCACTATCCACAACACATGGATCAATCCATTCTACTAAGTGTAGAGAAAAACTAGGCGTGAAAGGCTTCAGCTTTATTTCTTTTGTTCTCCTTGGGCTCAAAACGATATAGTTTTGAGTGGTTTTTTTGTTGTGCCTTTTGGACCCCAAAACGACATCGTTTTAAGGTGATTTTCACTTTTCAGTACCCTCGGATCCCATTTTTCATATGTTACAATTCCGAATCGAAACATTTCAGGCATCTATATCTGAGGATAGAGTAGAAAGAGAAGGAGAGCGAGGGTGATCTGGGTTGGAGAAGCTCTCTTCCTCCACCACACGTACCCTCCCCCACCTCCCCCTTCCGCCTTCTTCCAGCCCCTCCTCCCCTCTCCTCTCCTCTCCTTTACTTCTTCCCCTCATGGATTTGTCGGTAACTCCCCATGCAAGGCTGGATCTGCTCTCCTTCCAGTGTGGGCGGCCGGAATCTTGATTTTGGACCAACACCAACAACGATGGCACCGAAGGTTTGTTCTATTTTTCCAATTTTTTATTGTTTTTTTCTTCTTTTTTTGTGGTAGTTTTAGGTTTATTTTGGTAGATTTTAGGTTGTTTTTGTTTTCATTTGTGTACGTTGGTGTTTTGATTTAATGGAATTTCTATCTCTTCATCGAAAAAAAAAATTCCGAATCGAAGCACGTCGAAGTTGCACTGCATGCCAAAGTTGCCGTTTGATATTGCCGAGCAAGATTGAAGCGGATTTGTACGAGAGCTTTGTTCATTAAAGATTTAATTTTTATTTTCCCGAGACCGGGGATGTCACAGAACGGGTTAGGCTCTGTTTGATTTGTCGAAAACTATTAAAAACTAAAAATCTATGCTCTGCCCTGCTCACTTGTAAGTTGTATGTGCAACTATGGCAATCAGGCAATTCATAAGTTTATTTACATGATGTTGCCTTCCGATCTTACGACAGACACCCCGGTTATGTGCCCAAGGATGAGCATGAAGCAACGGTGGTTGAAGCACGTCATGCATGGAACTCCAGTTCAGAGCAATGACAAAGTTATGGAGCTACGACGAAATGCAATTCACCAATCTATTCGTGGAGGAGGCCCTTATGGTATGCCCCCCCTCTAAAAGAGGTGTAGGTATGTCCCATTACATATTTTTTGGATTTGTTACTGGGTGTTCCATTAACAAAAAATAATTTAAAAAAAAAACTGAGACAGGTCATTCTATTACAATATATCACATAAAAAACCGTGAAAAATCAATTTATTCTAAAAACACCCTTAGCGAAACACCCCCTAATTTTGGTACTACTTAAATATGGTTTAGTACTTGGTACGAACCGTTATGGTTTTCAAAATTCACTATCCATGTCAAAGCCTTGTTATGTGTGATTTTGGTACTTGTACGTATGATTTTGGTCCGTTATGGGTGTTAAAAAAATTCACTATTGACGTTACTATTCACCATTCACGTTACTATTCATTGCAATCTCCCAAAACATGCATAACTAGTACCAAAAAATACTTAACAAATACCAAAAGCATTTTGAGAGGGGTGTACCGTAGATTTTTCCTTTGTGGAAATCATCTCATTAGTTTGATTAGTAGAGATGTTTTTGGTTTGGGTATGCGCTTCAAATGCATGCAGCTGAGCTAAAGTGAGTAAATTATTCCTTTAAGAGTAATCTAGACATTTCGTTTTTAGCACTTGTGCTAAAAGGGCTAAAAATAGCTGATATGTATTCTCTTGAATTCTCTAGCTAGGTGAATATAAAATTGACCTCAACCCTAACAACCACCAATTATATTCGTCAATTTAAGTTATTTTTTGTGGCATCTATGTTTATATGATGCTCATGGTGTTTGCCGAGTTGTCATTGTGTAACTGGTCAAGGGCAATGTTTTGGTTGTTTTTTGCTGTCATTTATTCAATAAACTAGCTAGTGAAACTAAACAAATCGAGCCCTTCTGAATCGTTGATCTTGTTTAAATGAGTAAAATAAAAGGTCCTGTAAAATTTCAGCTCAATCAGATATTGGTAAGTGTTTGATTCAAACAGTTTTAAAAACACTAGTTCTGATTGAGCACTTACCATACTATTTGGATCAAGCACTTACCAATATCCGATTGAGCAGAATTTTTGCAAGACCTCTTATTTTACTCATTTGAACAAGATTTATGGTTCAGAATATCACAGTGGGTCCTAAAACAAAATCGTGTGTTTTTTATGTGTTTTTTTTCATAATGAAATTCGAATTTACTTGTTTTGGCATTAGGTTGTTGGGAGTCTCAGCAATTGTAAGCTTTAGTTTTTGTTGTAATATTTTGATTGACTTTTTGTTTGGTTCTCGGGTGTCATTTTTGCCCGTGTGTCCTTGATTCTTTTAATTTTTGTAGTCTGTTTCAAAGTTTAACAAAATCAATTTACTGATCGGAAAAAAAAAAAGAAAACCAAACTTCCTAAATCAATTTTTTATTTTTTATCTTCTTATGTTCTTATAGAAGGACCCTTTAAGCAAAACGAGCTTCAAATCAATGTTCACCACAATTGCGTACCCTATATCATGTACACCAACGCATTCCAACCGTCCATCTCAGAAATTAATGTTTTGAATTTCAAATAAACTATTCGCGCGAAGAGCTTAAACTCTTTGCGCAAATGGTTTACTACAAAATCCGTAACGTCGAATATATTTTTGAACAGTTGACATGCATTGATGTGCACATGAGATATGCGAGTGTGGTGTGCATATATCAATTTATAAACATATTTCTTTTTGCAACAAACAGACCTCAAACGAGTGAGTTTAAACTCGAACGTTTGTCAATAGTTTTAGAGTGATGTGCTGAAAGATCAAAGAATCAAATGGGCTTAAATACGTTAAGGGCATAGTATATCATTCAAGAGACATTTATTGGTCAGTCAAGCCCGCTTTCACAATATACATCCAAGTACAACCCACAAATTCAAATGCACGCGCAAGTACAGCCAAGGTTCCTTCTCTCTCTCTCTTCTCCACCGTATGAAAGTTCCTAAGCCTCCACCTAAAGGTCCCCTATGAAAGTGCCTAAAACCCTAGGGTACCCTATGAAAGTGCCTAAACCACTAAAACCTTATAATAGGAAAGTGCACCATAAATCTAAACCCTAGGATACCCTAGTCATAGAGTACCCTATAAAAGTGCCTAAACCTAAACCCTAGGGTATCCTTTGAAAATGTCTAAAATCTTAGGGTACCTTATGAAAGTGCATAAACTACTAAAACCCTATAATATGAAAGTGTATTTTAAACCTAAACCCCCAAAAAAGAATAGCTTACCTTAATTGTAATTTAAAAAAGTGGCTTACTTTAGTGGTAATTAGATATTTCTTTTTTAGACGTAGAGGTAAAAATCTGATGATGGCATTGAGTGGATGGCTCATGCAAGCCCAACGGACTCTAGATTCGTCATCGAGGTCAGGCTTGTGGTGGTGGACCTGTTCAAGAGTCAAGCCCAACTTCCTCCAGTATTTGTTTGGTGACTTCTGTTAGATGCCACGTGGACGACGTCTAGAATTTCTTCTCTATTTTCTTCTTGTGTTGGGCCCGGCCTTGGGAGAGATTCGGCCATCTCCAATACTGAAATTAAGAAACCAATTACGTAGATTAGAAATTAGGCCCGTTAGGTAATGTGTTTTTTTGTGCTTCCAAATTCCAATAATTTAGGCCTCCTTTGACAAAATAACTGAAAAAGTATAAACCGATTTTTTTCATTATCCGTTTTGTCTTTATTCATTTTTTTTTCAATTTACTAATTTTGCGGTAAGTTTTCGTGGTTTATTAATTTGTCATTCATATGTAGGCCTAGTTTTCCAATTGATAAAATCTTGATAAAATTAAGATTTGATAAAATTAACAGTTGATTTTATCAAGTGAGGAAGAAGTTTGATAAAATTTGAGAAATCTTAGATTTTTTTTTATTATTATCAAACTTAACTGTTAAAAATCTAGATTTTATCAAACTTCTTCCTTTTTACGATTTTATCAAATTTTAATTTTATTAATTGGCACACTAGCCCGTAAGTAACATTTCCGCACTACCAAAAACATAAAAAAGAAAAAACGTAGCCCGCAAGCACCATGAGATCATTGCCATGACATCATCACACTTGGAAAATTTGAACATATTGGCCCATCTTTAGAATTGGCAAGTCTTGCCATGACATCATCACACTTGGACTAACAAAACAATCTCAACAGCTATTCGGATTGCTTGTTGAAAAGTTTTTTCAAAACCTCAATTTGAAATTTTAAAATACAAAAATGATAGATACACTCCCTCCCCAACCACTCTCTACCACTCTCTCTCTCACATGTGGTAGGTCCCACCATGAGTCCCACATGTGATGGGTCCCACCACATGTGAGAGGGGGAGTGGTTGAGAGGGAGTGTATGTATCATTGTTCTTTAAAATAATTGACCTTTCTCATCTCACCCGGACCCCACCCCACCCCTTCCATATTCTGCCAACACAAGTACAACTCACCCAAGTAACCAATGGAGTGTACAACAACTCACCCACCATCACTTGACTTTTCGACTTTTTCTACTCCAAGACTTGAATAGTCAATGGAGTGTACAACAACTCCAATGGGCCCCTGTTTGTACCATAAATTTTAAAATTTTACACGTGGCAAATAAGTTGGTTAGAAATTATTTTTTATAATTCGGATTTATGTTAAATGGCCGAATTATCTATAATTTAGGAGATAAGTTGTTACCTAAATTATAGGGAAGTTGTTTTTATCTAAAACAAGGTGATAAAGGCCGAAATTAACATGTGCTAATTGCATTTGAGAACATGGGTAGTTATTTTCGGCCAATCAAAGTACACATGTCATCTCCTCGTGCATTTTCAAGATGATTCCGGAATGGATGCAAGACATGGGCATTATGGCAAGAGATCATGGGCAGTTACATTTGGAAGTTACACTTCGGATCCGGATGCCATAAATACAAACCCTTGTGCAACTTTGCAGAGGTCCAAGCACCAACATAGCTCACAGCAGCAAATTAATTTAGTTTATCTCCTAACTCTCAGTTAGTCGATCGATCCCTTTTCTATGTCTATCTTCTACCTCTATCCCCTCTTGTCCTCCTCTTCTTCTTCTTCTTCTTCTTCTTCCCCTTCTTCTATGTAAACCGTAGTCTTTCTTCAAGTGTTGAAGTCCTTGCTCAAAGGCCCACGAACCGTTGTAAACTTTAGTTCCTCTTTTATTCAAGTTGTGCAATTGCTTGAAAGAAGTCAGTTAAGTTTCAGGCGCATCTACACACTCTCTCGGAGATTCGTATCTCCTGGCACGCCCTCGCATCTTCTACACCACCAGGTGTTGACCATCTCCCGTTTCTCCTGTCCCTTGGAGGAATTTGGTGGCAACATTTTTTGGCACGCCCGGTGGGACCCATTTAAGACAATTGAAGATCCAAGATGGCGGGAAAAGACAAGAAAGGAGGAGCTAAAGTCACGGGAACTGGTGACGATACAGGTGAAGCCGTAGAAGCCCAGTCCTTCGCGGCATCACAAGAAGATTTGCAGGAAATGGCTGTTGGCATGAGAGACATCATTCTGGAGACAAATGCTGAATTGTCTCAAGGACTCTCTGATTCTATTGTTGGTCCTTTGAAGGAGATCAAGGAGTCACAGATGGATCTCACTAAATCCATAAAAGACATGATAGTTCTTCTTAACGAAAAACTAACTCCAGTCGCTTCAGTGGCAACTGGAAATGGTGCCAATAATGACCAACTCAAGATGCCTGGTCCTCAGGGTTTCGTCTTATCCCATTACCAGGCAGCCTCATCTTCTTCTCAATTCAATCACCCAGGAGATCAGAAAGATGGTCCAGTTGGTGGAAAACTGAGAATGGGAGCAGCGTCTCATCCTGGAGCAGGTCCTGGAAGATGGAAGGATCCCAACCCTCTCTTTACTGGTGCTTCCAACATTGCATCTCCTGAAGAATACTACCATCTCCTAATCCTCGAATCCGTGCTTGAAAGCAAAAAAGCGGGTCATTGAATACGTCCAGGATCAGTTTGGACCTGCTTTGTAGAAGTTTGGGAGACCTGTTTACAGAAAGCCTTATAATGAGGCTGTGGATCGAGTGGAATTTCCTAAGGGGTACAAGGTTCCAGATTTTTCCCAATTCTCTGGTGAAGATACCAAGTCAACAGTAGAGCATATAGCACGCTTCTCTGTTCAATGTGGAGAGGCAGCGAGTAATGAGTTCCTTAGAATGAGGTTATTCCCTAATTCTCTCACTGCCACTGCTTTCACATGGTATATAAATCTTCCAGCTAATTCGATCCAGTCATGGACCCAATTAGAAGAGTTGTTCCACAAACAATTCTACAGAACTGAACAAGAAGTCACTCTGGCTGATCTCTCTAGGCTTTATCAATTGCCTGGAGAACCGGCCGAGACGTACATTACTCGGTTTAAAACTGCTCGCTTTAAGTGTAAAGTGGTTTTGCTGAGACCGAGTATGTTAAATGCAGCTGCCCAGCTTATGTTTAGAACTTGAAGAAATTCGTTGATGTGGCATTCAGGGACTTGTTTGAGTTGGCTGCAAGAGCCACTCGTTATGAACAGTTGCTGACAGAAGATCAAGATCGCCGCAATGCTTCTAAGGGGACCTATTACAGGGACCCTAACTACCAAGTGGCTATTGCGGAGACGAGAAGATAATCCAGAAGTTGCAGTTGCAGAAATTGTTAACCGGAAGCCATACGCCTGCAAAGCTTTCGTCAAAGTTGAGCCCACTAAAGCCCAAGGTTCCATGGCTTCACCCAAGACAACCAGGTCTTATACTTTTGACATCACAAAAGCAGAAGAAATTTTTGACCAACTCATGGCGGACAAGCTTCTACGCTTTTCTGTTGGTCACAAGATTCCATCTCCTGCTGAGCTCAAAGGCAAGGAATACTGCAAGTATCATAACTCTTGGAACCACACTACCATCAATTGTATCATCTTCAGAAATGCCATCCAGGACAGGATTGATAAAGGGGATTTCAAATTCCCTGAAGCTGCAAAGAAGGGAATGGCAGTGGATCAGGATCCATTCCCTGCTGACTTTGGGGCTAACATGGTTTATGTGGATATGAGAGGAGCGCCCAGGACTGTTCCTAGACAGAAGATCTCCCTGGGTGCGCCTTCACAAGCTACCAAAGGAAAGCAGATTCTTCATGACTCTGATGATTCTCCTGATGATCACCCTTCTCCTATATGGTGGGATCAGGAGGTTATTAGAAGTCGTAGAGGATTTTCTTCCATACCAAAGAAGCCATCTGCTTACTATTGCTGTGATTGTGGAAAACCCAAGAAGCCAAAGCGTCTACAAAGTGTGGTTGTTAAGCGTCCAAGGGAAGAGACTCCATCACTCTCTCCTCGTCGTTTTCCTCAGAAGCGAGTTTCGGTGTTCAATCGCTTGAAACCCATTACTCAGGAGATTCAGAAGCAAATGTCATCCTTAGTCATTACAGCTCCACAAGAGGGCAAGCCTAGGATGGTTAAGCCGCTTGGGTCTGTTTCTCCCAATCATTGGTTCAAAGTGAAGCATCCTAAGTTCCCACAGCCTGAAGATCCTTTGTCAAAATCTCAGAAACGGCGTCGACAGAGGATTCGTCAGGCTGATAGGTTGGCACAGGGGATTCCAACTCCTCCACCCATTCCACCAAAACGGTATCCTGCTCCTCAATACGTGCAGAAGAAACCTCGCATGGAATATCGTCCAGTGCAGAAACCTACTTCTCCTAATCTTCAGTGCAACATGGTGTTTGTTCTTCCTACTGCCTTCATGGCCAAAGAAGGACAACCATCTTCTATGGATGGTGATGTGGAGGCTTCAGGCGAAACACCAGAAATCAATTCTATCACGCCTGACCCCACTATACCAGTGCTAAAAGCATCTACTCCAGAAGCTGCTGACTCCAAGATTCCTTCTATTGTGGTTCTGAAGGATGAGCCCACTGCATATTGCCCATCTCCTGTGGCCAGCGTCTTATTTGAGAAGCCAGACCCAATGATGACTCAACATCTTCGTCCTCTTTACATTCAAGGTCATCTGGATGGTATTCCTGTCAACCGTATACTGGTGGATAATGGGTCTGCTGCTAACCTCATGCCACGTTTCATGCTTGTTAAGTTGGGCAAAGGAGATCAAGATCTGTTACCTTCTAGCGCCAGCATCTCTGACTTTGCTGGAGGCATCACCACGGCCCAAGGTATCATTATTATGAATTTACAAGTTGGAACAAAGACTTTGACCACTCCATTCTTTGTGGTTAATTCACGTTCAAGCTACAATCTATTATTGGGCCGCGATTGGATTCATGTTTGCATGGCTGTCCCTTCTACTCTTCATCAATGCCTAATCTTCTGGCGTGGTGATGACGTAGAAGTGGTTTGAAGCGAGACAAGAGGCCTTTCTTGGCCTCTTCTAACCATGCAGATGCCAAGTTATATGACAATGAAATTAGTCTGTCAAGTTCACGGGACCGATAAGTATGGCAAACCCTGACCATTACTTTGTCTACTCAAACTTACGCAGAGACGAATTCAAAGCCATCTACAAGCAGTTGGTCGGCCCTCTCCTTACAGAGATTAATAGGCCGAGCACTTCACTTCTTCAAGCTATTTCCCATGGATCAAGCTCCAACAGCCAGTGAGAAGATGGCGGCTTTGCAGGCCTCCTTGGCTAGACTGATCGCCTATATCACAGAGGAGAGCCTGCGTTCTTTGGATTCGAAGATAATTCGGTCTTGACGGCCGAATTGTTTTTTGAAGGGCAATACACCTCGACGACGTCATCCAATTAGAAGATTTGGAAGCACCACCGGACCAAAGTTAGATGATTTGGTGATGTTCGGGATCCATTGGAGGAGATAAATTTAGGCTCGAGAAAGATCGTCCAAAGCCCATTTATGTGAGCCAACGCCTTCCGGAGGCAGTTAAAAACGCTTACATTGATCTCCTCCAAGGATATGAAGATTGCTTTGCTTGGGAGTATGAAGACATGCCTGGGTTGCAAAGAAGTTTTGTGGAACACAAAATTCCTATAAAAGAAGGATTCAGACCTTATAAGCAAGCACCTAGGCGAATGTCAGAAGAGTTGAACCTACGGGTTAAAGAAGAATTGGAACATCTCCTAAAGGTTGGATTCATAAGGCCAACCAGATATGTGGAATGGCTATCCAATACTGTTCCAGTTATTAAGAAGAATGGAAAGGTGCGGGTGTGTATTGATTTCCGCAACCTCAACATGGCATCTCCAAAAGATGAGTACCCTATGCCTATTGCTGATGTTTTAGTCGATGGAGCAGCCAGACACAAGGTGCTGTCCTTCATGGATGGTCATTCAGGGTACAATCAAATTTTTATTGCAGAAGAGGATGTCCACAAGACGGCTTTTCGATGCCCAGGAGCTCTGGGGGCCTTTGAATGGGTTGTTATGCCATTCGGCCTTAAAAATGCAGGAGCAACTTACCAACGGGCAATGAATTCTATGTTCCATGACATGTTGGGCCGTTTTATGGAGATCTACATAGACGATGTGGTAATCAAGTCTAATTCATTCAAAGAGCACTTGGAGCACCTACGGTCCGGTTTCGAGCGTCTAAGAAGATATGGTCTCAAGATGAATCCACTGAAATGTGCCTTCGGAGTTTCTGCAGGCAATTTCCTTGGATTTCTAGTTCACCAAAGGGGCATTGAAGTACCCTGCAGGGACCAAGGCTATCCTAGAAGCTAAGCCTCCCTTTGCAAGCAAGAGTTACTGAGTTTTCTCGGCCTCATTAACTTCATCAAGAAGATTCATTTCAAGCATGGCCGGGGAAAGTTCAAGTTTTTTTGAGCTCTAAAGTTGAAGAAAGAAGAGGATTTCAAATGGGAGGTTCGTCATCAAGAGGCATTTGAAGCTATCAAGAGGTATCTAACCCAACCTCTGTTCTTATGCCTCCAATCAAGAAGAAACCTCTTCGACTCTATATTTCAAAGATCGAAACTTCTATTGGGAGTTTATTAGCTCAAAATAATGAACAAGGCAAAGAGCAAGCAGTTTATTATCTTAGTAGATTATTGACTGCTGTAGAGAGCAGATATTCTCCTGTGGAGAAATTATGTTTAGCCTTGTACTTCTCAGCAATAAAACTTAGGCACTATATGATGCTGTGTTGGTTTACGTAGTGTGCAAGACTGATTTAATTAAGTATTTACTCACTCGGCCCATCATTAGAGGCCGAATTGGTAAATGGTCACTTGCATTAATGGAGTTCTACTTCCAATACATTCCTCAAAAAGCAGTAAAGGGACAAGCGTTGGCCGATTTTCTTACGGATCATCCATGCTTGGATGTTGATGAGAAGCAATCGGCCTAGATGTTTTTCTTTGCTTCATTTGCTCCTTGGCAATTATTGTTTGATGGTTCCCGAACAACTTCATCTTCTGGTTGTGGAATCCTTATAATATCTCCTGCCGGAGTAAAGACCCAATTATCATTCCAGTTTGATTTCCAATGTACAAATAATCAAGCTGAATACGAGGGGATAATTATTGGGCTGGAGATTCTTCGAGAAATGGGAGCAGCCACCATAGAAGTTATTGGGGATTCTCAGTTGGTGATCAACCAATTGGGGGGCATCTACAGATGCAACAGTGAAGAGATAGCTCCTTATTACATGGCGGCGAGACAATTGCTAGACGAATTTGATGATGCAGTCTCCTCTATATTCCCGAGAAGATTCAATCAAGAGGCAAATGAATTGGCAGATCGCCACCGAGTCAAAATTCCCCAAAGGTTGGTACAAGAGAACAATCACTATTCAGAGAAAGAGCTTACCATCTGTCAGAAGAAGAAGTGCTTCTATGGAAGTTTTCACTACTGACCTAGGGGGGCAAGAAGAGGATTGGAGGACAGAAATTATTACCTTTCTGAAGTATCCAAACCTGTCTTCGTCCAAGAAGGTCAGAGAAAAGGCTGTCCGATATGTGTTGATTGAGGATGAGCTTTACAAGAAAAGTTTAGAAGATGATCTTCTTCTCAAATGTATCGGACCTAAAGAAGCACTAAAGGTTATGGGAGAAATTCATGAGGGCATCTGTGGAGCACATCAATCTGGAAGGAAGATGAGATGGCTTTTAAGGAGATACGGTTATTATTGGCCATCCATTCTTAGTGATTGCATTCAATTTGCTAAAGGATGTCAAGCTTGTCAAGCTCACGGGCCTGTACAGAGGATCCCAGCTTCTTTGATGAAGTCAGTTATAAAGCCTTGGCCATTTAGAGGATGGGCCATGGATATGATTGGCAAAATTTTCCCTCCTTCTTCCAAAGGACACACTTATATAGTCGTGGCCACTGACTTCTTCACCAAATGGGCCGAGGCTATACCAATGACTGCTGTGAATCAAGAAGACATTATCACTATGATCAAGGAGAAGATCATCCATCGTTTCGGCATTCCTCAACATATAGTGGCCGATAGAGGATCTGTTTTCTTTGGAGATAGAATTCATGCAGTTATGTCTCAGTTTGGGATAGAATTGTCACATTCAACTCCCTATTACGCTCAAGGTAATGGACAAGCCGAGTCTACCAACAAAATCCTTAAGGGGATTATAAGCAGAATGGTAGAGGATCAGCCAAGGACTTGGCATGAAGCATTGTCAGACGCACTGTGGGCTTACAGAACTTCTAAGCGAACTGCCACTGGTATTACTCCTTATACTCTCACCTATGGTCATGACGCTATTTTACCAATGGAAGTAAGCATTAGATCTGCTAGAATTGCATTTCAAAACGGCCTAGATTATGGAGAATATAATCAGGCTATGTTTATGGAGTTAGAAGATTTGGATGAACTGAGGCTTTCTGCCTTAGACCATTTGGTGGCCCAGAAGCAGAAGGTGGCTCGGGCCTACAATAAGAGAGTTAAAGAGAAATCTTTTGCTGAAGGAGATTTGGTCTGGCAAGCAGTTCTACCATTCAAGAAAAAGGATCATAAGTTCGGCAAATGGTCTCCTTACATGATTTAGATGGAGAGCCTCACAAGCATCCAATCAATGTAAAGTACTTGAAGAAATGGTACCCAACTATGTGGGAAATGATGGATTCAAACAGTTATTTCCATAAACCCACAGAAGTTGTTCAAGAAACAGAAAGTACTTAAAGTTCAAAGAGCACAAGAAAGAGCAGAAGTCAAGCAAAACAAAGAAGAATTACATCTTCTCTAGAACATCGGCCTTAAACTTGTCCCAAGGTGCAGTTGATGTGGACAAGTTAGTCACCAGCACTTCAATCCTGGTTTCTACATGAGGAATTTCTGAATTCAGAACATCATGCTCTTCTACCAAAGGTTGGGTAGCAACGGCAATTTCTTCTTCCTCATGTATGACCTTCTGCATATTCTCATCATGGCTGGCATCTTCTGTTTGAAGCTGGACTATTTGTTGCTGCATAAGGATAATGTTGTCCTGGATCTCCTTGATTTTCTTAAGGCCATTGTTCTTCTGGAGGGATAGTTGATTCTTGATGTTGGAAGCTCTCCATTTTATCCATAGCAATGATTAGCGCTGTCAGAGATCGCAAAAACGAGTTTGCTTGCTCTTCATCTCCTGAATTTGAGTCATATTTTTATGAAAATCCTGGATGAGCAATGGTAAAGCGACTTTGAATTGCCTCGGTTTATCTTGAGGCACATCGGTATGCCTTCGGAAGAGGTGAGAGTCTCCAAAGAATCCTTGACTTGGCAAGAATCTCGGTTTGAATCATTGTTTCGAAATTGAAGCTCAAGGCTGCCTTTAGAGTATCTTTTGCCTTGGATATGTCTGCTGGTGAAGGGCCCTTTTGAATACTTTCGGTAGAAGTGGTGAGGAGGACATCCGGCTGCTGCTTGTCCCTGTCTTCAATTTCTCCTTCAGACGATTGAGAAGCTCCAGAGGCTCTATTTTGGCCTTGCTAGATACAGCAGTAGATCGAGTTGGAGAAGCCAGGCTAGAATCCTTGGAGAAGGCCTGTAAACAGAGTGGTCTACAGGTTTAGAGGCAATTCATACATATCTCGGTGTTACAGCGCCATATTTACTTACAGGGAAAGCAGAGCTTTGTGACAAGTTGCCTGTCGGAGCAGCAGTCGTGCCTTGGTGAGTGCAGTATAGGACACTTTCCTTTGGAGAAACCCCAATTTCAGAAGATGCAGCCTCTCAGGTACTTTTCGCGCCAGCCAAGGTCTTTGGGGCTTTTGATACTGGGCCGGAAATGGTTTTATCACCTGTCTCATCAGAATGTTCTTGGTACTGTTTCTTCTTCTTTCTCAATCTCTTGCTATCTGCAGCCTGAAGAAACAACATGATCAGTTATACTCAGAAAGGAAAAGGAGGAGATTGGGGAATTCCAATACCTCCTCTAATGAAGCAAAGATAGGTGCATCTTCTGTCCTAGTATTGGATCGAGTTCTTTTGGGTTTAACAACTGGAGTCTCCTGAAAAGGAGAGCTGTCATCAATAGAAACCAAACCAGAAGCAATAAAATGGCAAGAAGAAGTAAAAAATCTTACCTTTATCAACCTCCGTTTGGTCTTCTGGGGTGGAGCTTTCTCTGTCTTTTGTGCCTCTTCTTCAGATTCGTCATCTTCTTCATCCTCCTCATCATGATCGGACAATTCCACTAAAGGAGCAGCGTCTGAAAGAAGAGGCAATAGTCAGCAAGCAGATATTAAAAGCAGAAGTACTAGAAGGTTTTATGTCAATTTCTGACCTCTTTCAGCGGAATTTATTACCCTAACTATCCCACGCTTATAGAAATCTTCTATTTCCCATTGGGGGGCATCGGTCTTAACGACTGTGACTCTTCTATTTTCTGGGAAAAGTTCGTACATGCCTTCATACGCTAGTGTGTTGGCAATAACGAACGAAGTGTTGGGTGTTGGGGGAATAGGTTTCCCAAACGGTTTCTTTAAATCTTCTAAGGTGGGCATAGGTTGCCCTGGAGGAGTAGATTGGAATAATTTCCACCACGCTGCAGCAGCTAAGTCTGTCCGCCTATTCTCAATTTCAGTCATTCTATTTCTCCTAGCCTCTTCCATTGCTTCAGGATTACGAGGGTTCCATTTGCATTTAAAGAAGGTTTCAAACCTACGAATGGATTGATAAATTTCGGCACGAGAAGGCGTACCTTTCTTCTTCGATGAGGATTTGGCCTTGGCTTTCTCTGTTGCCTTGGTCTTCTTAACCAACACCTCCAGTTTTACTTCTTTGGTCATTGGTAAAGCTTCTAGCACTGCCGATGGAGAAATTCTTCCCAATAATAACTCCAGAGACTCTGAAGTTTGGCTAAAAACGGCGTTCTTCCACCATGAGTCAAAAGCTGGAGTTGTCAGAGGAAATTCAGGGAATGGGGCAAGTTTGAATTTGGTGGCGATCAAAGCGGCATTCTTCTCCATGAGCTTCTTCGTATCATCTAAAGTGAGCAGCATCCTCTCACTCAGAGCAGAATTTATGGTTTGGTAAGGAGGAACGGGTACAAGCTGAGCTAATCCAAACTGTCTGGCACATTGGGTTGGGTTGTAGTACTCTACCCCACATTTGTTATTGGGTCCAGTAGAGCCCATGCCATAAGGGAGATCCCTCGCCACCAAGAAGCTGGCCCATACTGCCTTCTGAACCGGGTCTTCTGGAGATAATGTTTCTGTAGAGGTTTGAAGCCAATCCGGACAAGTGGAGTTCCTTTCAAACGGCATCCAGAAGTCTGGGCGTGGATTTTCTGCAAGGCAGAAGAAGTACTTGAAGCACTCATCAAATGAATGCTCCTTAGGAGCAAGTGACTTCAGGTACAATCCACAGAAGGTCTTATCCCCTGATTTTCTTTTCTGTTTCTGTTCCAACGGCTCTTCAGGGGCTAAATCAGAGAAGTAAGACCATGCCCAGAATTGCAGTAACCACAGGGGACCTGTACAGCCAGAAATCTGATGATCCACTAAGTCTTTCATACACACAGCAGAAGTGTGCAAGGAAAATTGGGGCCAGAGCAATCTCCTGACCAACAGAGAGAGCTTTGGCCAAGTCGGTATAGTACTTCGTGATCTTCAAATTACTACTGCAGAAGATGAACTTGTTTAACCAGTAGATCAAGAAGGCTATGTGCTCCATCTCGGAGACTTCAACCTTATTATCAGTCACGGCATTCTGCTCCAGGAAATAAGTGAAGGTAATATCCTTCTTCTTAGGATATTCAAAACTTACTTTGGGAGGTTCTAGGGCATCGTTAGCCTCTATGCCATGAGGACGAAGGCCTGTGATGAATGCCACATCTTGAAGTGTTGGCGTCATAGGCCCACAAGGGAAGTGAAAGGCATTCGTGCTAGAGGACCGGAAGAAAGCAAGGGCACTGATAAGGGCAGTGTCAGGAGATGGCATGTCGTGACTCATAAGTATGGCATTATAAATTCCAGCCTTCTTCCAGACAGTGCCTTTCGCCTTTTCAACCCTAACCAACCACTCGTTATATTCAGAAGTGGAGGTGACCCACACTTTAAAAGGTCTTGATTTCAAATAGTTTTCCCAATTTGGGGCCCAGTCTGTTGTAGATCGGGCCAAGGGAAGAAGAAGGTCATGTGGGTAATATTTGTCTAAGAAGTCTGGAAAATCATCTATAAAGCAAGGCCCTAGCCCATACTTATTTAATCCAGAAGAATGCTCAATTTGATCGGGTACCTGGAAGAGAATCTCCTCGAGAATGTTGGGTTTATGCTCGAGAATAAGCTTTTTCATTACTGTGCCGGTATTGTTTTCGTCTTCAACAGAAGCTTGGGCCCGAAGAGTGGACATGGTGAGACTATTTTTGCTACAGTGGCAAGCCGTTGGCGGTGAAAAGGGTAAAGTTAGAGAGAGAGAGAGATTGTTTTTACGGTGGATTGTCTTCTCCTTCTCTCTCTCTTAAAAACCTTTTTTATGGATACGTTTGGAGGGGTATCCCGAATTTTCCAAACTCTTAATTTCCAAACCAACCAAGTTATGCCACGTGTTGGGGTTAAACGGTAACAAGAGTCCTTTTCGGTTCATCTTCTTCTAGCCGTTATCTCCTCTCTTCAAAGGACTCTTGTTACGTTTATCGTCTGATAGAGTTCCCTCTTTAATAAACTCCATTTTTATTTTTAAAATGAAGTTTATGGGGGGCAGAAAATTTTACACGTGGCAAATAAGTTGGTTAGAAATTATTTTTTATAATTCGGATTTATGTTTAGAATTATCTATAATTTAGAGATAAGTTGTTACCTAAATTAT
>JADGMU010000857.1:0-25351 GCA_016920895.1 Vaccinium myrtillus
ATGACGTGAAGGTTTAGCAACCACTTGTGGACCTTTTTAAAGTTGACCGAGTACAAACGTTAACCGGACCTACACGCACCGACATACCTCCTGCGGAGGCATAAAATTTGACGAGCATAACCTGCTTCCTCTGTGGTGTAGGGTATAAGCATGGTAAAGAAGGTAAATAGGGGACCTCATGGATTAAAATACAAAGTTCATTATTGAACCTAATACATTCACCCAATAGTGCATTATGCACTAATGCCACACACCCACAAAGAAATATAATTGAAATGTATCCGTGATGTTGACATGTTGTATTAGCATCACTGCGATGCGAACACAAATTTCTGAACACTTTTCTATGAAATATTTCTACATCTTTATACAGGATTAAGGAACATCGGTACGGAGAAGACGGAAGATCACCATATCTCTAGACCTTCCCTTAGTAAAAACATACTTCCTCAACACGCCCTCTTTGTGAAAGCCAGACTTTTCCAACACCCTTTGGGACCCCAAATTCTCCACATCAACCAAAGCTTCAAGCCTCTCCAAATGTGTCCACTCCAAAAATATAGTAGAAACCACTATTTTCACTGCCCTTGTGACAATTCCTTTGCCCCAATACTTTGATGCTAGGGCATACCCAATTTCAGCTCTCCCCGCGCCGATTCCCGAACCCGGCATCACCGAAATCGACCCAATTGCCTTGTTTTTAAGGCATATTGCTCTTAGCCATGGATGATGAATTGCTCTGTTGGTAATGAAATCTATACCCTGTTCTCTGGAAGTGTAAGTGTCCCAAATGCAAAAACGTGCCACGTTATCATCTGCGGTCCACTCCATCAGATCGTCGACGTCAGACAAATCGAACGGCCTCAGGGTGATCTCGGAGAATTCATCGCGATCGCCTTCTGGGTTGGAGGATGATCCATCACCATCCATTTGCAATGCTTTTTCTTATGGTTCCGTGGATATAAAAAATATGGGAAGGAACGTTTCAAGGCACTAAGCACTAGAAAAATGTTGAGTGATATTTATATGGGAACCAGCCACCAGGTTTGAAGAATTCATTGCCGTTCAAAAAAAGGTTTGAAGAAATCGTATTTAACTAATACTCCTAGAAATTTCTTTTGGAGTGATGTCCAAGGAAGTGATACTTTAGGAAGGAGGGAGGTAAGTTCATGTAGATCGGAGTAAAGTGTTATATAAATTGACTTATTCGAACTGACTTAAGTTGGCTTTTTAAGTTAAGGTGTCGTGAGAGATTGATCTATCTCGTAAAACTGTACAAGTCAATTTTAAGTTTAAGTCATTTTTGTAAAACAATCCAGATCATGGCACCTAGTGCTCTAGATCATTCGAACACCACACCTTAATGTAGGGTTCAATAGTTTCGGAGTTGGGTCACCAGATGCTCTAGTTCATTCTAGCACCCTACATTAATGTGTGGTGTTGGAGTGTCACACCATGTGACTGTGCTCCAGGAACATTGAAATAATCAGACTGGAGGATGGTTTTTGGTGAAGTTCATGGAAGCCTACAAGTATGCTCTACCAGTTTTAGAGCACTTTAGCTGGCCAGTTGGGCCATTTAGTTGCACGATGTCTAACCGTGTATACGCAGGGTAATATGTGGCTCCAAACAAGATAGTTTCTGCACGGTAGCCTCGTCAATTATGGAACTACCGAGGCTGCCGGATCATTTATTTGATTTGGTGGTGTATGTTATCTTGTTTGTTTTCATTTGTACTCGGTAGATTGTAATAGTCTTTATTAATGAAATTCTTCCTATTTCTCAAAAAAAAAAAAAAATGGAAAGTATGCATTTTTTAACACGAAAAGGAAAATACTTTAATGGACCTGCAGTCAAGGTCTTTCTACTATTTTATTATAGTAACAATATACTATTTACAGGAGTTCATCGAGCAGTGGTCCCATGGGCTCATCACAGACACAGTTTGTCAATTTGGATGACTTTGGTTTGTTCCGGTCCAATGTGAAAATCATCAGAAATTCTCCTGGATCGTTAAATTACCTTTGTTGAATGATTAATCTCAGAACATATATGTAGAAATTCTTACAGGGGAGTTATTTGGTGCAGGCCATTTATAATCCTGCAGAGAATCCTTCCCCTTATTTCTTTTTATTTTATTTTATTTATGGAAATCGATTTTCTTCTTCTTAATTTTTTTTTGGAAATCAGAAACTTATATTCATAACCAAACAGTACATAGGACCCAAATGGATCCAACAACAACAAAAAATAAATAAAAAACAAAATAAAAATTCAGCGAAACATAAATAACCACAGTGTTGGAGACCACAAAACCGCTCGTGAATGTGGGTGGAGGAAGTAGGTGATATCATCACGACCAGTGAAGCACAACGCCCTTCGTCCACTGCAGTCAACCCACGAAACCGTTGCGAAGGCTAATCGGGTTTGAGGGCCAACCCAGATCTAAAAACTAGATCTGGGTCACTACCGTCCAAAAATGATGGAGTGAGTGGGAGAACTTTGCTTCTGAGAACGAGAGTCTTAACTACCACCCAACCACGGAGGAGAGAGAGGAGTAGGAGAGGAGAAACACACATTTGGAAAGAGCCGCCTGGGTAGGGGAAAGTAGAAGAGGAGGCTCTCAACTACTCACATTTCCTTAGTTAAACACTCAAAACATGTGCCTACCATACAATAATGTCATTGAACACAATAAAGTCCAATTTTTGTTACCCCAAAGTCTTTTGTTCTATAGTCCTTAGCACTCGTTGATCACCATCACCCTCAATGGAATTCAACTCTCAAGAAATCTCAATCCGCCCGTATGAGATCACCGACGTAGATGACTTCATGACCTACGCCGGTGACGAAAAAGTGACCCGATTCACCCGATGGGACACCTTCACTTCCAAAGAGTCTGCCATGGCCTACATCAAGGACACCTGCATCCCCCACCCTTTTTGCAGATCAATATGTCTAAACAACCGTTCCATCGGATTCTTATTCATCAAGCCATCTTCCGGTGTGGACCGATGTCGGGCAGACGTCGGCTACTCTCTCGCGGCCGAGTACTGGGGGAGAGGGATAGTTGTTAAGGCTATGAAGATTGCTATTTCTGAGGCTGTTAAAGAGTTCCCAGATGTGGTGAGGTTTCAGGCTTTTGTTGAGGTGGAAAACAAGCCATCTCAAAGGGTGTTGGAGAAAATTGGGTTCCTTAGGGAAGGTTTGTTGAGGAAGTATACTTTCAACAAAGGTGAGGTCAGGGATATGGTCATTTTCAGTCTGCTAGCTAATGATCCCATGTTTTGATGTGTTAGTGTCTTGCAAGTGAATTTGAAGAAGAAAGAAAAATTGCAGTTGACAAAAAATTTTTTTTTTTTTGATAACTCAAGCGCTCGGACCAGGTTACGCTCACCTCGAATGATCCTGTGGCTCAATTTCACCACCCACTTTTGGGGAGGCCAATTAAAGACAGAGCAGAGCTCTGTTTAGACTAGCCCCAAAAGAATTAATAACACCTGAGAGGCTTCTGAATTTTGAGACTTTAGTTGAGAAAATTGTTTTTTTTTAGTTGAGAAAATTGTTGTTTCTCTCTTCTTAATATTCTGTAATAAAAAGAATGATCCGATTTTTTTCCTCTCTTCGGAGTTATTGGGTTCCAAAATTTAGGAAATGATGAAGCCCTACCCACATATATTGGACTTTTTCAGCCCAACATGTCTTTTCCTTTTGGTTCCAATTTGGGGATGAACGGTCTGGGCTAGAGCTTTAGCACATATTGAATATTCATACAACCCGTCTATGGGTACACCACACTTGGGTACCCCAAGTATGTACCAATCCATCTTAATTGTCCAAAAGCGTTTTGGACGTTCCAGATTTTTTATAAACTATCCGCGCAAATAGTTTGTAAAAAATCCGGAACGTCCAAAACGTTTTTAGATGATTGAGATGGGCTGGTGTACACTTGGGATACACAAGTGTGGTGTACACACATCATTTTCCATATTCATATATGAGTGTGGTGTATTAATTGATCATAATGAACTCCGAGTGAGTTAACATTTGTTATGTTACCGGCGAGGTATCCAATTCAATCCGTTATTCGTAATGCATAACGGATTGACTGAATTAGCACGACCCGGCGATCAAATTCTCCACTAATAGATGTTGATCAGGATGGATTGACTGAAATCCCTTCTCCCGACCCGGTTAATGGACATACAGTGAGACTAGTCCCGGACATAATCGTTGGATTTTTTTATCTTTATCGTATCTGAATTACGAGGCTTTTTTCTTGAAAATTTAGATATCCGAATCAACTTATGTGTACATCGACTAATTTCAAGGGACCGAAAATAGTAATTTGATGCATGCCAGTTGAATTGATTTTTCGCTTTATCTTTTGACAAAAAAGCAATAAAGTAAGTGGTTTTTTGGTTTATTCGTGTTGTCGTTATTTAAAAATAATTGTTAATTTTGCATCAAATTTTTGTAGTTTGTTGATTGTTCTCGACGAGACGAATCTAAAAAGTATAAAGTTATGGTCAAAATTATTTTTTTGAATAAAGCCGAAAATAAATCAGTTTATTGGATTAATTTTGGTTTTATTCAAAAAATTGAGTTTTGACCATAATTTTATACTTTTTAGATTCGTCTCGTCGAGAACAATCAATAAACCAAAAAAAAATTGACGCAAAACTAACAAATGTAAAACTTTTTTGAATAAAGACAAAACGAATAAACCAAAAAACCGGTTTAAACTTTTTTGGGAATGGACTAGTAAATTTGTTCCCCAAATGTACTTTCCAAAATGACCTTCTTTTTTTTTCCCCTTTTTGGTTACTCCATTACAAGTTATTGGCAAATAGCAAACTAGCAAATTAAGTCATGATGTTATCCTTTTAACACCAGAATTGCATGCAAGCGGATTAAGTTTTAAGTTTTAATCCATTTCCGATTTGCCAAAAAAAAAGAATAGCAAACTAGCAAATTAAGTCATAATGTTATCCTTTTAACACCAGAATTGCATGCAAGCGGATATAGAGAGGATACACTATCCCTAGATTATATATCCGGAGGAGTTTTTTTTTTTTTTTTTTTACGGTCAGGGATGACTAGGTCAGTTTACACGCACATCTACTAAAATCCCTCTCCGGTTCGGTCAAAACAGACCATCTAACCCAGAAAAGTTTATATCCTCTATAACAAGTTATTAGCAAATCATCATCCTTCAATTATAAAATCATCTATATTCACCATATCTTCCCCATTGATTTGTCACTCCCATAATCTAAATGTAGGATCTAGAAATATTATTCTCTGTTGAGAGGGACATCATTATCAATTTTAGTGTCACCCTTTTGCTGTAATTGCGGACAGAAATGAATGAATCAATGACAATGAGTAAAGAATTGTCATTGTCAAATAATTGAGGTACTTAATTTTAAGGGAAGTAATAGTTAGGTCCATTATTAGTCTTCTTCATTGTCTTCCCGGACAATTTCTTAAGCAACAAGACATCTATCTTATTTTCTTGTGGTTTTTGTATCTAGGATTTTTGTTTAATTTCGTCTTGAAAAGAAAAAAAAAATTCCATTTATAAAATAAGAGTTTCAAAATCATTTTTGACATTGATGTAGGAGGGGATGCTACCTTGCTCCATGGAGTTTTTTTTTTTTAACAAGTGCTCCATGAATTTTATTGGGTCGCTTTTTTTTCTTTTATGACCAGGTGTCCGACCCTTTGCCACAGCAAGATCTCGACTAATTTAAGAGACCAATCCCGTCCATCTCGACTAATTCTGGTGAGACCAATCCCACCGTCCACATACATTCATTTGGTCCCTATCAAGAGGATATGGTGGGATGATTGAGCTAGTTAGAGTTATTCTCTCAAAATTCAGGATCCTACATTTTTAATGAAAAATTGTTATATTGGATCTAGCATGCACTTATTTGATGGAGCTAATTTTCTACGGGACCACTTCAAAAAATATTTTAAAATTCACAAACGGTTCAGATCTTTTGTGTGGAGCCTAGAAGCAAGGGGTCCGAGGACCAGTTGTAGTCCCCCAGTCATCAGGCACCGTTGCCAATCAACGGCCCGGATTATTTTACAGGTAAATACTTATTTTTTACGTGTGGCAAATGGATGGCTGTAATTGGGGAATTACAATCCTTTAGTGTTTTGGAACACTACAAGGTCCCCGGATCCAGAAACAGGCCCCGCG
Source organism: Vaccinium myrtillus (assembly GCA_016920895.1). NCBI lineage: Eukaryota > Viridiplantae > Streptophyta > Magnoliopsida > Ericales > Ericaceae > Vaccinium > Vaccinium myrtillus. Next base: position 6,215 of record JADGMU010000857.1, read on the forward strand.
ATCGGGCATCTGCACCATCAATGCAAGAGGGTCGGTAACCATCAATTTATGGGTATCAAATGGACCCAAAGTATGACATAATCAAAGAAAGGGTTGGAATCTTTGAATGTGCAAATCTTGGCCCATAGCTTGGTTATTCAGAGGTAAAATCATAGATAGGGGCAGGACAAAATTGTGGCTAATCGCTTTTGAATTGTGGCAAAACCTTGACCTATTGTAGGAACATTGGGATGTGATTTGTCTCTCTATGTTACTTCAATTCATTGTTAATTCAAAGTTGTCTCTAATGCTGTTGAGGACCCTGCCACCCCCCAGTACTTGTCAAAGAATAGTTGATAAACGACCATATTAAATGCCTTATTAATAAACTTTGGCAACCTCTCCGGATAGGTCAAAAGAGAAAATTTTCTTGTGAATTTCTTAATCCCTGCGTAGATGCTCTGTCTTTAACTGGATCGAAGAGAGAGAAATAGTCGAGGTTCGCGTAAGTTGGCTCGAACGACCCTAACTGTTGAACCCGAAATGAAAAAACAAGAGGTAAGTCCCATACCGCGCATGTTTGACAAATATTAAGGTGGGTATGGTATTGATAAATAAAAGAAAACATTGGGGGCATGATTAAAATAACATATTCTTTAAGATAATAACTGACTATTACAATAATTACTTAAATTTTGGAATATTTTGTTAAAATACTTTTGACTTTTGGGCACCGTTTCAACAAGAGGAATTAAAAGAAAATGAATCGAACATAAAAAAGTGTAAAAAGACAAGATACTTACTGACCGAAAAAAAAAAAGGCAAGATAATTGAAAGAAATATGTCTGTTTAAAATTACTCGGTTTCTTTTGTAATTTTTAATTTCTTAAATTTTTCTGTCAAAGACGAATTAGAAATGTTTACCAAAGTTACCATTAAATTAACAAAAAAATTAAAAGAAAAAGTACAAGAATACAAGGGGATGGGTAGGAGGAAGGGTAGGGGGGGTCACCCCTGCAAGAAAAAAAAAAAAAACCTCTACTATTATATAGGGAAAACAAGAATTTTCCTATGAATTACATAGGCTCGCCCCTGCAAAGTATTTTAGAAAAATTTCTAGCTCCGTCCCTGCAAGAATATGACTATCCAAACTGACATTAAATTGCTAAGCTCGTCACTTTCTATATTTTGTAGTTTTTGTGGGGACCTGTACAAAAAACTTGGTCAAACATTGAGAATTTGGTTACCAAGTCAAAATATTTACGGTTTCAGTTATTTACAGCACTAAGAAGACTTCCATGAACTATTTCATTTTCTTAGGTTGTTTCTGCTATTTAGTCTACCTTCCCCGTCCCACGATCTCGGTCTTTTCTTCCATTTAGAGACGTCCCAAAATAGTAGTAATTTTTTAAAAGTCAATCAAAAAAGTGTGTGCATTTTAAAAATTTACCCTTCATAAGTAATTAATAAAAATTTATTAGTGGAATTGTAATCAAATGTCATTTCCTCAAAAAAATTGGAATAACGCAATATTGTATCCTTAGAAAATTGGAATCCCATGGGGTCCATTAATCCTAACCAATCATGATGATGATGATGCAAAAAAGTGATTCAACAATGTGTTGGGCCCCACAAGTGGGCATATCTTTGAGTGATTATGCTTGAAAATTAAACTTTATGCCAAATCTTTATCAGGGGACATATCCCACCAATCAACCAAACTTGTGTAAGAAAATTAGAGAAGAAATCAAATGCAAAGAGGGCCCCAACATCATGAGTTATTTCACTTTTGTTTCTTAAATCATGGGCCTCTTGATTATGCAAGTGCGGCATGTATTGAGGTCGATTGTCCTAAACTATTACGGATCCGGAAATCTTGTAGTGTTGTGTCACATTACAACTCTGTATTGCAGCACACGAGCTGTTGATCTTGGCAATTAATGACTCAGATTTCATCTCGACAATGGACGGCTCGGATCGTGCAAGTACCGTAGAAGACTCAAGCCCTCGTCGATTGAGAGGACCAAAATGAAATCCACGCCGTTTATTGCACGATCAACGGCTCGGACGCCACACTAGGCATGTTTGACAAATATTAAGGTGGGTATGATATTGATAAATAAAAGAAAATATTTGGGGCATGATTAAAATAACGTATTCTTTAAGATAATAACTTCTTACAATAATTAGTTAGTTTTTGGAATATTTTGTTAAAATACTTTTGGCTTTTGGGCACCGTTTCAATAAGAGGAATTAAAAAAATTGAATTGAACATAAAAAAAAAAGTTGTAATAAGACAAGATAATTGAAAGAAATATGTCTGTTTAAAATTGGGGAGTGATTTCTACACCCCCCAAATTGATAGCCACACCCCTTTTTTGTCTTTTAGTGAAGTTTTTATGTGTAAAATCTTCACTAAAAGACAAGAAAGGGGTGTGGCTATCAATGGGTGTGAATATCAATTACCTTAAAATTACTCAATTTCTCGTGCAATTTTAATTTCTTAAATTTTTCTGTCAAAGGTGAATTAGAAATATTTACCAAAGTTACCATTAAATTAACAAAATATAACAATCCAAGCTGACATTAAATTGCAAAGCTCGTCACTTTCTATATTTTTTTAATTTTTGTGGGGACCTGTACAAAAAAATGGTCAAACATTGAGAATCTGGTTACCAAGTCAAAATTTTTACGGTTTCAGTTATTTACAGAATTACAGCACTAAGAAGACTTCCATTAACTATTTCATTTTCATAGGTTGTTTCTGCTATTTAGTCTACCCTCCCCGTCCCACAATCTTGGTCTTGTTTTCCATTTAGAGATGTCCCAAAATATTAGTCATTTTTTAAAATCCATCAAAAAAATTGTGGATTTTTAAATTTTACCCTTCATAAATAATTAACAGAATTTATTAGTGGAACTCAAGAAATAGTAGTGGTAATTAAATATCATTTCCTTAAAAAAATTTGGAATAAAACATATTCAAAGGTAGGGATGGCAATTTCCCCATATCCAATGGATACCCGCCCCGCCCCGCCCCGCCCATTTGGAGGCGGGGTTTATCCAAAAAATTCCCCAATAAGAGCGGGTATGGTGGGATTTAAAAAATACCCGGTCGGATATGGAGCGAGTATGATTTTGTTATCCCCGCCCCCGAACCCCCGTACCCGCCCCGTACCCGGTTATATATACTATATATGTATATATTATATTATATGCGTACATAAAGAATCTTGAGTATTATTTACTTATAGAAATAGTTACCTATAGAGAAAATCATGTCAATTACTACCTATAATAATGCAAATCATATCAATTGCTACCTATTATAAACTACATAATATACTTAGAATATCATTACATATTCTAGTTCCTAAAAGAAATATCAGAAACTCTAAGAAAATTTAGGTTTTCCTTTTTTGTTTACAACCTTGTATACCAATGCTATTACACTAATTCAAATTAACGAAACTTATTTGTGCTTCTCCTACGGCAGTTTAATACTGATCCAAAGGTTTGTGGTCTCTTGTTTCAAGTTTAAAATGTTCCTCTCCTTCATATGATTACATCAGTTGATTCATTTTTTAACTATCGAAAGGTTGATTGTTTAATAATTATCCTAAGGCTTGATTGTCTTTTTTCTCTTTTTTCTTTTTGGGTTTGGTTGCCAATGTCTACAATAATCAATATTGATGGAGCGGAGACTATGGCTGAGGATCGAAGCAATGCACCATCGACGGTGGCTGAAAACATGGTGGCTGAAAATATTGGTGAAGTACCCATGAGAGATCCCAAATCTGGTGAACTAAGGAGTTGGGTTTGGGAACACTTCATAAGGGAAACAATCAATGGGAAAAAGAAGGCGATCTGTAAGTATTGTAAAAAACAACTAGTTGGAGGTTCAAATTCTGGAACTTCTCATTTGAAAGAGCACCACACAAAACAACATAAGAGTGGGGCGTTGAGACAAAGTCCTCTTTCGATTGTGGATCATCTTGGTTTTAAGAGGTATTCGGAATCACTTCAACCCTTATTTTACTTTTTCCTAATATTTATGTCACGATTGTTTTTGTTTTTTTTTTTTTTTTTTTTTCAGGTGAGCCATCCACAGGCTATGCCACCATATATGATGACGTAGATTCAAACGAATCATGTGTCACTCATGTGGTAATTTATTTCTTTAGATTCTCCTATTAAATCTTAAATATACACAATATTTTTCTAAGCACCCTTTTTCATGTGAGCAGGGATGAAGAAATAAAAAAACGAAGGCAATGGTGCATCAAGATTCAAGAGTACTGGTTGTTGGCTCCTTCAAATAATGTCCTGCTATGTCTCGTTCTTTCATTTTATTTTTTTTAAATTTGTTGGTTTGTCACTTTATGAAACTTTGAAATTCATGTTTGATTTAGGGGTGCACAAGAAAACCGATATAACCGCCAAACCGATCCGATCCAAACCGAACCGAACCAGTCCATTTGGTTAGGTTCTATGGTTCATTGGTCTGGTTATGGTTCTGAAAATCTAAAAACCGGTAATTATGGTTCGGTTACTGGTTCTCAATTTAAGAACCACGGTTAGAACCGAACCGAACCGGACCGTATAATATATATATATATATATATATATATATATATATATATATATATCTATTAAATACATTTATACATGTACAAAATTATGAATCTTAATAAAATCCTATATTTATTTATTTATTTTATGAGTTATTTTGGTGCTCTAAATTCTAAATAATCTTTCGAACTCATGTGTTGTGATAAAGTCTTTCTTAATCGGGTAGAACCGGAACCGAACCAAAACCGGTCCGGTCTTGAGGTTTTGAATCTGGACAGGTTCTTCATGTATATTGGTTAGGTTTTGGTTCTTAATTTTCTAGAACCGGTTGGAATGGTCCGGTTACTGGATTTATAGAGAACCGGTCCAATCCGGACCGTGTGCACCCCTAGTTTGATTGGATTGATTTTTAATTAGATTATTGTTATTTTTTTTACATTAGTGGCTATAATAAAATAATTTAAAGTTTTTTTACTTTAAATTATTTGTTGGTTTGAATTATCAAGCTAGCACTTTGGTTTCTTATTGATTTCTTATATATTTTGGTTCGGATATGGGTATATTTGTGGAAACCCCGATATCCAATGGGATGTGGGTTTGGTGCCTTATCTAATATCCCCAGTGAAGATTGGAGCGGGGATGGTAAATGATTCTCCAATTGGGGATAGGAGATAGAATATGGTCCCCCGATCCATACCCTACCCGTTGTCATCCCTATTCAAAGGGTCTGTATTCTTGAAAAATTGGAATACCATAGTGGACGTGGGATTCCAATTTTTCATGAAAACTTGTCAATAGGGTCCATTAATCCTAACCAATCATGATGATGATGATGCAAAAAAGTGATTCAACAAAGTGTTGGGCCCCACAAGTGGGTATATCTTTGAGTATTATGCTATTGGTGTATGGTGCTTGAAATTAACTTATGCCAAATCTTTATCAGGGGACACATACCGCCAATCAACCAAACTTGGGTAACGAAAATTAGTGAAGAAATCAAATGCAAAGAGGGCCCCAACATCCAATATATTAATGACAGATGGGGCTCTCTATTTGTGTTAAGGCCTTGTTCTTGAATGCATTTTATGAGATAAAATCTAATTTTAATAAAATGTAGTTTTGTTTAGAGGTGTGATAAAATGACATTATTTTCCCAATGGATTAAATCTATGGTTGATTTAATTAGTGAAGAAATCAAATGCACGACACGACGGACACTTTTGACACCTCTAATTTTAAGTACAAACCCAACCCCTCCACCCCGCCCTTCTCTCTCTCTCTCTCAAACCTACTTTTGGAAGAAAACCCTCAAGAAAGCTTTGAATAACCCATCCAATTTTGAGAAAAAACCCTACACATCTGAGCCAAATTTTTATCAATCAAATTTAATTTTCCCATCATGGCGTTTATAATCTACCCCAAAGCGCAAACAAGCAGTCACTCCATCTTCTTTTTTGCAAGTTTCAACCATGGCAAACGACTTTGAACAATAGATTTAAGAGATTCAGTTCGAGTTCGACGCCGTAATGCATGATATCCTGGTCGTCGATGTTCCTAACGATGAAATACCTAAACAAGCCAATGGAATCCCTGAACTAGCCCATGCTAACAACGAAATCCATGCACAAGCTGGATATTGAATGGGGTATTTCGGTTATTGTTAGGTGAGATCAAGTACCTGTTCTCATACTCTTTTTTTTTTGTTTTTTTACAGTCTCTGCATTTTAAAAAATAAAGCACGAACAAAGAAATATGGCACGGCACGGCACGACTAAAAATGGGCACAACACGATTAAAAACGGCACGACATGACACGATTAAGTAAACGGGCACCATACGACACGGTACGGAGCATGGTTGGCATGGAAAAAAAGCAGCACGGCACGACACGACACGACAGACACGTTTGTCACCTCTAATTTTAAGTACAACCCAACCCCCCACCCCCGCCCTTCTCTCTCTCTCTCTCTCTCTCAATCACCCTCCTCTATTTCAAACTTAGAGAGAGAGAGAAAGAAAGAGAGGTTGAATAAACCTATTTTTGGAAGAAAAATTCCTTAAGATAGCTTTGAATAACCCATCCAATTTTGAGAAAAAAACCCTGCACATCTGAGCCAAATTTTTATCGATCAAATTTAATTTTCCCGTCATGGCGTTTATAATCTACCCCCAAAGCACAAACAAATTTTGGACACTGTGTCAATGATTTTACTTGTTTTATTCCACTTCGACGACATTTGAAATACAAAAAAAAATGCCAAAGAAAATCAAAAGCCACAAAAGAACCATCTGGAGAAAGGGCACCTTCAAACAAAATGGAAGGGCGGCATTCGAGGTTCATCCAAGTAGATTACTATTTACGACAGACTCCATACCAAGGATGGTTGTGTTCTCCTTCTTATTCGTTCAGTCAATGGGTCAGCTCAGTTAGTGAAGGGTACTTCTGAGTTAACTAAACTAAGTGCTTGATCGATCGCGATTGAATCTACGTCACTAGGGTCGTACTATCCGCCTGCTCCTGAGTTGGCTGAAAGGAATTCGTTCTCTTTCGGTCCGTACGAGTGAGAGGCCAAAGCCTTTCACCTCGTGTATCTCTTAAGGGAAGGCCTCGGCTTACTCCTAGGACTCGAGGAACAGAAGATCAAGCAAAAGTTTAACGCAAAAGTAGCAAACGCAATAAAAAATTGAATAAAGACAAACCGAAAAATCTTACTTCAATAGCACTGGAACGGACTCTGTTAATGGATTGACTATGATCTCAATTGAGAATGAGTACGTACTTGGATAAGTTAAAGTATGATGATTTAATTGAAGAATTTGCTTCGAAAATTGCATGGAGAAGTTATTTTCTTTGAATCGGATCGTGTGTCTGCGTTACTCATAAAACACTATAACTGTTACATTTTGATTTTTTGATATAATTCAAGTTAAAAGCACAATGTAACTTTGAATTTTTTTGACTTGAATGTCTTTTTATTTTTTTAGTAGTTAATAGTAAGCAGGTAACCAAAGCTTGGGGTCGAACTTAAACAATCCAAACATCGGGGCCAGGACCATTCAATTAAGATGATAAAAAATATAATGTAAAAATTTGACTTAAATTTTATTGAATTTAATAAGGAAAAAAGAAGAAGAAAGAAATTGTGCCAAAAAGCCCTTTAAAGTTTTTGTCCAAACTAACCACAAGTTTGGATGGATTATGAATAGTTAGCTGACATTGTTGAATAAATAACTTCAAGTTGAAACTCCAACCTCGAATCTTATGTCACTAAAGTTTTCGTATACATAATAAAATAAGAAAAGGGATGCATAAATAAAATATTGTTGCCTAAATAATGGCAACACATGATTCACAGCAATCGAATCCACTGAAAAATGGGACATCTCTGGAGCCCTATATTTGCTAATAGATTATGAAAACTATATATAAAGTGTTCTATTAAATGATTATTCATCTACATGGAGAATGATTTTATTAAAGAGGGTGGACGTACAACACTTGCGCGAAATGGAGGGCTCTTCTGTCCGTGGGGTCGGGGCGAGCCCGCCCCCCCATCCGCGTCCGTTTGCTGCAGTCATCTCTCAGACACATTCTCTCCAAAGTGTATCCGAGCTGATTCGTTGTTTGATGCAATCCGAGTCGTTGATGCGCGAAACGGAAGGCGCGGATGGAGGTTGGCAGGGCCTGTCGACCCCCACGGACAGCGGGCCCCCGGGTTCCACTTGCGCTCTCATTCGCGGATAAAGTATACTTCTGTTATAAAATAATTTCATCTATCCTTAAAGTGTATCGATCGCACGGATTCGGTACATTTTCAGTAGTCATGAGTGTGAAGTTCTTGTTCAACCCTGATCTCTTAATCGGGGTAAACAAAATCGACCTCAATCTACATGTCTGCAAACAATTGGCTTTTAGAAAAATTGGTCCCATAGTTATACGACGCTGATGTTTATCTCATATTTTTAATTGAATGCATGGTTTCGTTTTACCAAACAAGGTTTAAAATAAAACAAAATATTTCTTGGTTTTTATATGAACAATTTGTGCAACTCTTGGTTCCGAGATAAGTAGATAACATGTGACCATGCTCGCACCACGCCCGTTTATTTCAAAAATCAAGACAGATTATTCTATCACAATACATCACATAAAAAGTCGTGAAAAGCCAGTTTATTTTAAAAAACACCATGAGTGGAACACCCCCTAATGTTAGTCATTTCTGGATTAATTATGCAGAACACTTTGAAAGAAAAAAAGAAAAAAGAAAAAAGATGACTACTTCTAAACAATTAATTTTTGAATAAGTTTTTAGAAGAGAGAGAGAGAGAGAGAGAGAAGTGTACTTTCCAACAAATGTTTATCCAAACCACTTTAATTTGGTGCGAAAAAAATCGAAAAATGATACACGGAACCATTTCATTTTTTGATTTGAAATACCATGATTTTAGGACCTGCTGAACTCATTTGCTAAAATCATGGTGATTAGTTGAGTTGCTAAAATCTTTTGAAAAACTATGCCGCGCAACAGATAAACTACCCATTTCATGTCAAGTGAGAGAAATTGGTGGGGTTTTCTGGTATTTTTGTCTAATGACTTTTAAGGTATTTTTTATTTTTTTATTTTTTAGTCATTTTTTTGGATTAATCATTCATATGACGAGAGGAGTCAGAAAAGAATAAAAATATTTGTCGAAGTTGAAAAAAGTTTCTTTAAAAAAAAACAGTTGTTTGGTATTTTTTTGTCTTTAGTAAATTTTTTTATTAATTCAAAAATATAATGTGAAGTTAATAAAAATTCAGAAAATACGAACAGAACACAAAAAACCAAAAAGATTAAAAAAAATTAGAAGAATGGTAATCCTACCATTTTAGAAATAGGGTTCAAATTTCAATTCACATTTCACGAATGATGATACATTTTTAGAAATATTACTTAATATATTTTTCTCAGTTATCGATTCATCTTTTACACATTATCAACCACCCATCGGTTGAAGTTACTAACATTTTCCTTTAAAAGGAAAAACCACCATAAAAGAGGGGGGAAAAAAAAAACTGAAGACAGGGAATCAGTGACCCCAGGCCTTGTCTACATCCATCTCCTATATTGATGTTCAGTTAAATGCCTGAAACAAAAGAGAGAAGAAGCCATTTATGCTGAAATAATACAGCACGTATGATGCAAACAAAAACAGGGCAGATGATAAAATAGAATTGCTTTCGTATCTTTTGTTTGCTTGTATGTATTTACGTATTGTATTGATCATGAGTCGGTGAGTGTTTTGTTTGCTTCTCTTTTTATACAGAAAAGAAAGTGCGAAAAAGCCGGGCAAAAAGTCACTCCTCTGTTTCTTGTTTCTTTATAAATCCATTGTTAGGGTTTAACTCCTCCTTGATTTTGAGAAATGGAAGTTACAGAGGTTTTAAAGATGGAGGATTAGATCTCATTGAATCTCTTTCCTCAGTTTTCTTGTTTCTGGGTTTTTCACAACTTACCACTTCTGCTCTTGTTCTTTGAATTTCTGAGTCCCCAGTTAAAAATCACAGCTTTGATTCATGGCGGTTTCTGGGTGAACTGCAATTTCATCTCAGGTTCTCTCTCTCTCTCTCTCTCTCTCTCTCTCTCTCTCTCTCTCTCTCTCTCTCTCTCTCTCTCTCTCCATATACGTGTATTTGTATTGATTTTATTGGTTATGGTTTTATGCTATTTGGACTGAACAGAGAGGATTTATGCTGAGGAATAAATCTGAGAAAGCTCTAATGGCGGATGATGGCTCTATTCAATCACCAGAGGATAAACATCCAAGACCCATTTCGTCGATTTTCAGTTCTCCGAGGCTCTTCACTGCTTTTGCTTCGAAGGGTTTGATTGACACTGAATCTGTACAAAGCCCAACTTCAATTCTTGATACAAAACCCTTCTCTTCTGCTTCAAGAAACCCATTTTCCCCCAAATCCCCGAAACCTGAAACTAGAATCAATTGGGATAAATTGGATTCAAGAAAGGTTGGTCTGGGCATTATTGATACTTTGATTGATGAAAAACCCGACTCGATATCAGAACCCGAAAGCCGGGTGGTTCTGTTTGGATCCCAATTGAAGATCCAAATCCCTTCCCTTCCTCTTTCACCAGCTGAATCGCCGAAATCTCCGGGCGATTTCGGAATAAAAACCCGGAATTCTCAGTTGAGTTTGTTTTCTTCTGGGTTAGAGAAGAAATCCCCATTTGGGTCTGCGAATTCCGGCCTGGAAACCCCGTTTTCACCACTGGTTATATCTGCTAGTGAGATGGAGCTTTCGGAGGATTATACTCGGGTGATTTCGTATGGCCCGAATCCGAGGACGACCCATATTTTCGATGATTGTATTGTTGAGAGCTGCTGTGGTGTTGTTGGGTTCTCGGATAGGAGAAAGGGAGATGGGTTTTGCGGCTATCAGTCAATGAGCTATCCATCTGAGAATTTTCTTAGCTTTTGCTACAGCTGCAAGAAGAATCTTGGGCAAGGAAAAGACATTTATATGTACAGGTTTGATCAACTGGCCCCTTATATTCTCTTAATTTATCTAGCAATGTAAAGTTATGAACTTGCTATAAATAGAGAAATCTATAATTAGAACATCTCCAATGCTTCACCAAAGTATTTAGTTCAAAGCTTGAGTGTTATGAAGAAAGGGCAACGGATGTGCTCAAATCCTTTCACCATTTGATGCCAAGGTGAGGGAGAATCAAATTTTTAATAAGTTGAAGGGAGAGAAATTGGTCCACCAAATTTGGTGAAAGAAGCTTTGGGGATAAGTTTGGATTTTTTTTTTTTTTAGAAACTATTTTGTAAAAATGGACTTTTGGGATAAGTTGGGATTTCTTAGCAAAAATGATCAGAGAATTGATGAAACTATTGGAGTGTTCCGTGCCCAGATGAAACTTCCAACCAAATTCTTTCCCAAAATTCGATGAAAACTGTGAGTAAGTTTTATTGATTTAGTATTCATATATGAGTGTCTGAGATGAGTAACTTCAGTACAACCCTTATTAATGGTTTCTAGCACTTATAAAGTGGTTAAAACGGGCTTTTGGAATAACTTGGGATTTTTTTTCCCAAACAAGGATTTGATGAAACTAACCCAAATGAAACTTCTAACCCAATTCTTCTCAAAATTCGATACAAACTTAGACTAAGGTTTAGAGATTGGTACACCCAAAACTAATAAATGTTAAAAAAATTTTGAATAAAGACAAAACGAAAAAACCAATTTTACTTTTTTGCCAAGGCACCCCAAAGTTGTTTTTCTCAATACTCGAACCTGTAACCTAAAGAAGGATTGGGGATGGCCTAACGAAATTGGAGTTTGATACTTCTCATCCGAAACTTGATGCTGTGTGAGTTTATACTAACCAATTGGGTTAGCAAAGTTGCCTGGCTTTGCATCTGGTTTGGACTCTAGAAAATCGTAGACTTGGGTAATCCTCATTCCGAGCTTGATGCTTTTAAAATGATATTAAGTTATTAACCAACTAGAATTAGCCTAGTTGATTAGAGTCCTTGCATTTGGTTTCAAGTTTCGACCGCTTGGAAGCTCTCTTTTGATTTGTAGTTGTGGTGTTTGTTTTGGTATGTCTGTGGTTCTGTTGTAGTTCAAGTTTCTTATACATAGTCAGAATTTACACTGTGTGAATTTAGTTCTCATTTCAGTTCTAGTTATCTATATAAAGTAGAGAACTTGCTTGAAATAAGATGCATCTGAGAAAACTGAAGTTTGGTAATCCTTATTCCACACTTGATGCATTCTTTTTGAGCTGAAATAATTGGTCAGTGCAGTTGCCCCGAGTTTTTCATTATCATTAGGAGACTGAGGGCACCCCTGCACAGAGGCTCTCTCTTTTTCTGGAGTTATACTTGTAACTTTGTTCCTCTTATGAATGGTATAGTTAACTTTCCTTACCTTTGTTCCTCTTATGAATGGCGTGGTTAGCTTTCTACAATTTTCCTGATATTCTCGAAGTTTAAAGTTTCTGATTGTAGAAATATGATCTCTTTGTAGTGAAATTCACACAATCTTCAGTTATTTAGCAGGCATAACTATGTCTAAATCTTCTAATAAGGCTAATATATATGCTATATTACATGGTATGAATGTCGGGTGCGTGTAGTTGGTTTGAGCATCGGATTCATCTAATCTTCATTCGGGTTAAGGATACAGAGACACACCTAGAACATTTAACCTCATATGGTGTTTACTAGGTGTCTTAGATATTTCTAAGCCTATTACCCGACTTCTATCCGTATTTGTCACATTTGGGTTTTCCCGAGGCATAGCTCATGAGAAATTTGAATGAGAGTCCAGCTAAACATGTCCAACACGGATATCATAACCTTGTCCGACTGTCGATTTTCTGACAGGGATACTCTATGCATTTTGAAGAAAGATACATGAGATATAATAGGACTATGTTGATTCTTGATTCGGTTCTGCCAGTCTACTGTTTACTACTAATAAATTGATCTTGGTTTCAGTATCGCGTGGGATGAACTCATGAACCCATTTTTTTGGTTAGCCATTTAGATTGATCATGCCTTCTTTTTTTGGTACTCCCACAATTCCAAGGTAACCAAAAACTTCTGTTCTTTTTTATTTTCAGAGGTGAGAAAGCTTTTTGCAGCAGTGAATGCCGGTACAAGGAGATGATGTTGGACGAGAAAATGGAAAAACTCCATTGCGATGATGTTTATGGGTTCTCCCTTTGATACCTCTGTCCATTTCTTTCTTGATTCAAAGGGCTAAGTAGTAATTTCACCGGCTTCATTCGGTTCACATCAATATTTGGGCATCAATCAATTTGGCAAGTGTAAAATTTGGACTGTATCAATGACGAGGACCTTTTTAGGTGTTTGATAATCCATTTTCACCAAATGGATTTCTATGTGGAAATTAGGTCTGTATATCTGAAGGGTGACATATTATGGATTGGTTTTTGTTCAAAGTAAGTGTTTGGATGATTTGCTCTGGATTTTGTACATTTTTTGGCATTCTAAGTTGTTGACAAGGATTGATGCCGATGATGTACAATAACAGCTTTTGGTAACTGGGTGTAATACATGGTCTAATTAAATTGTAAAGCCTTATTTTTTACTCAACTTTTTTCTTCTTTTATTTCAAAGTGATTTTGTTTTTTCGATTTTGCCCTGACCAGATGAATCTAAAATTTTCTGAATATTTTTAACTTCGGTCCATAATTTTTTACACTTCGTTTATTTTCTATAGCCGAGGCGAATAACATCTCACATCAGAAAAACATCTCACAAATTATTCTGATGTTAAATTTGTTAAATTTGTGAGATGTTATTTTCTATAGCCTAGGCGAATAACATCTCACATCACGAAATTTAACAAAAATTTAGAATATAATTATTCACTTGAAAGTTGAAACATCTCACATCAGCTTTGTGAGAGTTTTCGAGATAGGTCCCCAAATTTTTCTGATGTGAGATGTTTCAACTTTCAAGTGAATAATTATATTCTAATAACAAAGATTAGCGGAATAAAAAAATAAACACTTAGCCCTTTGAATCAAGAAATTACTACTTTGGATACATCATTTGATTTACACAAAAATTTGGGGACCTATCTCGAAAACTCTCACAAATTATCAAAGTTCTTTAATTTGTTTGCTCTTAAATTAATTTTTTTTTTCTAAGAATCACTTGAAAAAAATCAGCCCAGTTAGCTATCGGTAAGGGCTTAAAACAGCGGCAAAACCGAAATGAGAACTTTCATTATTTGTTTTCCGGGGAAATGATTTCTTGAATAAGAGAATTCATCGTATTCGATCAAGTGCGTAGTTGACTGTCTCCATCACATATATGGAGACCATATGTATCAAAAGAAAAAAAACATATGCCCATGGCATCATCTATAAAATTATTCTTCCATCTTTTTTAAGAGCTACTCTGAAATTGTTTATCCTATTCGGATTTCGATGCAATTTTTAATTATTTGTATCTTTCAATCTACAATATTTTTAAAGATTCTAAAAATTTTGTATGATAGAACTAATTGAGATATATGTCAAATAAGATCACACATAAAATACGTTATAGATTTGAAAGAAATGAACAGTTTAAAAATTGTATCGAAATCCGTGACCAACAATTTGGAACGAAGGGAATAAGATGTTTAATCATGTCAAAATTCACATTGATCTGAAGTCAATCAACGCATGATCACAACACCTTTATTGTGATATAAAGGGTGTAATACAATATGATTAATTTTAATATTCAAGCTAAATGTGTTGAAATCATAATTACTTGTCACTTTTGGAAATTTCAAATTTTTAAGCAGACATGCAATAATTGCATTCGCATTAAACAAATTGATTAACTTCAAACAATGCCATTATATTTCAAATTTTGAATGAAATGAGTGTTGTTGGTAAGGGGGTTATTTTGGAAGATTGAATAAATTTAAAATTGACTTTTCAAAAAGGACTAACAATTTGAAACATCCCAAAATAGTATAAGTAACAAGCAATTTAGATCAGAGGAGTACTAGAGTATAATTTTTGAGATTTTTTCGTGGTTAGTGGTCTTGATGAGGCCTATAAAGTTAACAAAAACAAACCAATTTGGTCCCCCTTTTTTTTGACAATTTTGTTCATTCAGCAATTGGTGTTCGATAAGTTAATTTTTTAGATTCCTCTCGTAAAAATAAATCAATAATCCAATAAAAATGATACAAAGCTAACAAATGCAAAATTTTTTTTGAATAAGAACAAAAAAATAATATGGCTTGATTATTTTGCCAAATCATCCAATCAAATAGTTAGGCACTAAATTAATTTGCAAAATAGTTAATATTGGTCCCAGATAAATGATGTTTCTCCCCTCAAATATAATTAATGGTTGTAGTGAATGCATGTGGGATCAGGGATGCCATGATGTGAAGTACTAATAAGTACTCCAACTTCTCCATCAAAATCTTATTAATGCACATCGACATGCATTTATGATACTCATCATGGAACCAAAAGAGACCCCATGGAAGAAATAATTGGAACTCTGAGTTTCATACACATAATTATGGAGAAGAAGAACACCTTTTTTTTTTTTTACACAAAAGGGCCTAGACCCTAAGAAACATAAACCCTTGCCACAGTAGTTCGAGGAACTCCAAGACCATTATGATCGTTGCACAAATCATACAGGACTTCTAGTGGCGCTTGATCAAACACATGTTGTGCACCAACGCCGCTGTGCACGGCGCTCCGGCCTAGCTCCGATGATCGGAAACGTTCACCTCGTAGAGCTCACCGAGTAGAACAAGTGTCCCAAAAATTAGCTCGATCGGAGATCATTAAGTGTCTCATCGGAACACATAAAACTTGGCATTAATGGGTTCCAGTGGGTTTGATCTAGTGTTTCGGATCCATTCTTTTCAAGATAATAATGTTCCGATGAGCCACTTAATCATATCCGATCGAGCTAATTTTTGGAACACTTGTTCTACGAGGTGAACGTTTCCGATCATCGGAGCGAGGCCGGAGCACCGTGCACAACACCTCCGCCCATTCCCTTTCGTTCTTCGTGTTATGTTCTCTTTTTCTTTTGGTTTGATGATCAGTAATGTCAGAGTCAATTTATAAACACCTCGACTACTCTTTTTCCGGTCAGGTCAAAGGTAAACCATCCATACTGGGACTCGAGAATACACGAGAAATAAAATTCTTGCTATCTAACCCCGAAAATCGAATCCTAATCGATTATATGTTAAGCAAACCCACCAATGTTAGTACATAGTTATATACTGGGTAGTGGGTGAGCTTTCCTCAAGACTCTATTCTTTGTGGGTCCATTCTAGACCCGCGTCACCGATCCAACCTGTGAGATGAGACCCATACCTCATTTATCCACTGGATAACTGCTAATAATGGGGTTCAATATAATGGGAAGATTTGTGGGAATTAGAGTAAAATAAGAGGATGATGTGATACCCCACCACCTGAAAAGTATGGCATTTGTTTTATATATTTTATAAAAGAAAAGAAAATGTGAATTTTGGGTGCAAATAAATAATTCTAGGTTTACATGAAATGGACTCTCAATCAAACTGGGCTGTTCACTATCTCATCATTGTGGAACCAACTTAGGACACATTTCCCCATTGTTGATTGGAGCCATTTTGTTTGGTTTCCATCCCACATCCCTAAGTGCATTCTAATTAGTTGGATTGCAATTCAGAACAGACTGTCTACCTGTGATAGGTTGGTTCAATTTGGTGTCACTACAACCTCTTGTTGTAGCTTCTGCTCTGATGATGAGAGTCATGACCATCTTTTCTTTAATTGTCCATTCACCAAGCATGTGTGGGAGGCTGTAACCCTTAAGTCACATTTCAGTTGGCAAGCTTCAACATTAACTAACTGGGTCACTCATATCTGTACTTTTAAGGGGAAAGGTTTGAGGAGCACTCTTGCTAAACTCTCCTTCACTGTTACTCTCTACCATGTTTGGATAGAAAGAAACACTAGGAAGTTCCAGAATGTACAACACACTATCCCTTATGTTGTGGCTAGAATTTGTAATGACATCAGAAGCAGATTGCTGTCACTCTCCAAAATCCCAGCTGGCTCATCTGACCTTCTTGAATCATGGAGCATTCCTGTTAGTTCCTAGTAGCTAAGAAATTGTGGCATTTAACAGATATGGCATGCATTCTATTGCACATTTTCACTTCAACCATATGCTAATATCTGATTGACTGATTTTTTACAGGGGTTTCCAAAGGGTGCTTTCAAAGTTTTATCAACTAACAACCCATTTGGGTCATTGTGGTGCAGGTTTCATGATCAGGGATAGAAGTGCTTCACTTTAATTCTAACCCCATTTGGATTCTATGTTTGCAGGAGTGGTATGTGTACTATTTTGTACTATTCATCCCTAGCCAATGCTTGGCTGCCTGTTTTTTGTGTGTGTGATCCACTATATATGAGTGTTCCCAGTGAGATGTGTGGTTTGAGCCCCTTAATTTTTTTTCATGAGTGTTGATGCTTTTTGTAGGGGAATCTGGTTATAATTTTGAGGGGGATTGGAACTTAGAGAGGGATAGAAGTTGTGAGGATTCAAGGGAGTTGAAGGGTGAGACACGAAATCTAGGTTTTAACTTGCTATCTATTTCTTGCATCTGTTGTCAATACCTGTGATCTTCTTGTACATTGTGGATTATGGATTGTGGACTGCCGTGTATTGGGCAGAGCTGTTATTGCTCTCTGTGGACTTTTGATTTCGTTTGCATTGCATCCATTGTGTGTCTGATCAACTGCCTTTGATCTGTATTACATGATTTTCAGTAGAGGCCATGTTCTCGTTGTATTCACTGAGGTCTGTCAACTCTGGACAGATCTATTGCTACTTGATTTCACCGTGACCTACCATTTTCTGGCAAATTTAATGTTTAATGTGGGCTGCCATCTGTATGGGCAGTTTCTGCCCAGTTGTTTCCAGATTTTGTAGTCTACCTCTGTGAGCTTTGTTCCCATTGCAATGGGGTGTACCTACTCTAAGGGGGTTGTCCTTAGAGATAAGTAGCAGCAGCTATAGCTTGGTGTTGCTTGGTTTCAGCAGCAGCTGCTGTAGCTTTTTCAAGGTGTTTCAAGGTGTTTCTACATGTTCATGCATCAAGGTTCCATATTCCAAGTTGCTGCAGCTGCAGTTCCATTTATCCCAAGTTCCAAGGGTGAAGTCCCAAGTTGTTCCACTGGAAGCCAATGTAGTTCCAGTTGCTAGTGGCCGTGTATCTTCATGCCGTGTAGCAACTCTGTCAAGTTCAGGCCAAATTTAGTTTCAATCAGTTTTTTGAGAGAGTTTCTGGTCCTTTTTAGAAGGGTTAGAAACTCTTTATAATTAGGACATTATTCCACTTCACTTACCTTCCTGTTAGATTATATGTCATTTCCCTTTTTCTTTTCTTTTCTTTGTTTTCTTTCTGTCCTTTATGGGGTATGCCCCTTATAGGCTGTATATTCGATTATCTTTTTAATTTCAGAACTTATTTACCCCAAAAAAAAAAAAAAACAAGTGTTGGGTTGTGGGCTATGTAAGCACGTGGACTTGGGCTTTTGTCTTGGTGGTTATAATAATTTGCAGAAATGGCACAGTATAGGTATACTATATTGGTAGAAGGGATAAAAAAAAAAAAAGCAAAACAAAGATAAAATGACTAAATAATGTACCCTTTAGGAATGACTAGGTACGTTTTTTTTTTGTCATTCGTCATTCTTAATCTATTACATGGGGGGAGAAGGGGAATGAGACTCGATCCCGGGATGCGGTGTGGGGCATCCAAGAGGACAAAGGGGGAAAAAAATTGAAATGGTACATGCTCCTGGTAATATAGCATTTGGATTCCAACAGGTAAAACTAACAAAACACTGATGACACCATTACAAAAATGAAAACGATCACAAAATTAGTAAATATTTAGGAGTGTTTTTGTAATTCCCCGTATTTTTCTTTACTGAAAATGATTGTGAATATAACATTCCATATTTCTTTTTCTTATTAATTGAAAGTGTGTCTAGAATCATTTAG
>JADGMU010000859.1:0-11717 GCA_016920895.1 Vaccinium myrtillus
AAAGCAAGAATCTCCATTCAACCCAACAAATCAAAACCTTAATACAATCTACCAAAAAAACCTACGAAAATAGTGAAAAGAAACCAGCAAAAAAAAAAAAGAAAAGGAAAATACCAAAAAATACAAAAAAACATAGAAGTCGCCGGAGTTGTCCTAATAGGATTACCTATTAGGATTGCCAGCATTTATGTTTATTCATTGCGAGAATGATTCATTAGCGGCTGACATTTTTTAAATAATTCAGGTGTTTAGGCTAATTTACGCGCACTTTTACTATTTTTGGGAATCCAATCCCAAAGCTCCGTATGGTCAAGTCCAAATGAGAGGGAGAGGTTCCGAACAAAATTTTTTTTTTTGAAAAGTAAAGAAAGATTTATTAATCTTTGAATATAAATTACAAAGATTAAATGGACCCTAATCACAATAGCATCACAAGGAAGCGCGGACATTCCAACAAAAATAGTACCCGTGCACGCCGACAATCATGTGCCATGAAAGACCTAAAAGGGAAAAACAACACCGCAAGTTAGCAAGGTACCAACCAAAGAGCTAGCGAAAAAATACAGCAAAGCAAATAACAATTGGAACAAATACAGAAAACAGAAAAACCAAAATAAATAAATAAATAAAATTGGGGAAGTAGGGTCGCTATTGTGCAGCTACTGCATGGCACCGTGCTGTATACATCTAGGTTGTCCGTTGCTCAGACGACCTAGATTTCATCTCGGTTCCGTCGCATCCGAACCATTCATTGTCGTGCGATGCAAGATGATATCTGAACCGTTCATTCGAGTAACGGACGACCCGGATGTGCACAATACAATGTCGTGCGGTGGCTGCACATGCAACAGCGACCCCCCTTCCCAGATTTGCACCCCAACTTGCTTCAACTGCAAACCTAAAAAATAGAGCCAAACCCACGAAGCTGAGACCATTTCAACAGCAAAAACCAGGCAACATCAACAGAGGACAGGTTCCCAACTTGATATTTTAGGAGGGAGCAAATTTCTAAGAAAAATTTTAAATTCAGTCTACTGAATTGACAATAATAAGACAATTCCTTGACAAGTAAAAATATATTTTTATATTGATAAGAGTGCAAATACTCTTACCGATAAAAATACACTTTTATTGGTAAAAAAATCCTCTTATTGTTAGCCTAGTAAATTGTCAATAGTAGGACTGAATTTGTAACTTCAGGATTTTGACCACCAATATGTAAAGATTTTTTCTTGCTTCTCCGCACTCTTAAATTCAGTCTACTGAACTGACAATAAGAAAAATTCTAAATTTAGTCTACAAAATTGATAATAAGACAATTTTTTGACCGGTAAGAGTGTATTTTTACAGATAAGAGTGTAAATACTCTTACCGATAAAAATACGCTTTTACTTGTCAAAAAATTATCTTATTGTCAACTAAATAAATTATCAATAGAAGGACCGAATTCCTAAATTCCGGGATTTGACCACATGCAAAGATTTTTTCCCTCCTTCTACACGACGTCTTTTCTCTTAAAAAAAGTCTTTTAATATGGTAATCGTGATTCGTGCTTAAAAGTGCTTACGTGCAGTTATCTTGCTTAATCTTTTTTTTTTTTTTTTTGTCATTCGCCATTCCTAATCTATTACATGGGGGAGGGGGGATTGGGACTCAATCATGAGATGCAGTGTGGGGCATTCAGTTTTTGCTTAATCTAAGTCCCTGTAATTTGAGAACTTCTGATTTTCAGTTTTTGTTGGAGATTTTTGAGATGTCTTCCTTTGTAATTAGTGTTGTTGGCTGGCCCCTTGCCAACCATTTTTGTTTGGGGTCAGAGCGGCATATGATTGTCCTCTCCATGGGTGCCAACCTAGTTGAGATGTATGGTTTGGTTGTGATGCCTGTGCTCTCTGCCCTTTAATCATTGTAATCGTTCCTTTACAGTGATTAATAAAAAATTTAATTATCAAAAAAAAAAAAAAGTGCATATCAATATATATAATTAAATTTCTTCAACTACAACATAACGTGGTGATCTTTTAAATTGACAATTGAAAACCAAGCAACAAAACCAATAAAACCTAAATTATAATTTTGCTTGATTCGCATATACTGAGCTAACCAGAAAACATACAATTTATTTATTTATTTTTTTTAAATTTACTTTCACATATCATATAGCACATCTTGAAAATGCGGATTTCTTGAATTTAAATTTAAATTTATTTGTTACCTTTGTTCACCCTAAATTGTAACTCTTTAACTTGAAAATAAACAATAAATCTTTCGTTCGAGGCCCAAGTTTTTTTAACTGTTTCTATTGTTGTAGCGACTCAAGGGAAACAATTGTAGAGTACCATTTACTTAACTTTTTTCATTATTTTAGTGAATCGTCTCATATTATAAGATCTTGACGTGATTGTAAGTTGTAAAGTTGTATTGACTTGGCATTCATGTGAGTTGCATTATTTTTTCAACTATTGTGACTCATCACATATCATAATTTTTTTTTGAACGATGAAAATTTGTATTAATCTCTGAGTGGTTACAAAGATTAAAAGGGTAAGAAGCTTATGATCACTTCAGACCCCGGAAAAGAAATAAACGAAACAAGTTGGCAAGGTGCCAACGAAATAAGAACAATAAAGCTTCAAGCTTCAGGATCTATCCATGGAGATGAGAATATAATACAACAAGTATTTGAAATTTGAAGAATATCCAAAACAAACTGAGGCATTATAAGGAATCAACGATACTTTTAAGCCTGAAGATAAAATCATCCATGGTATAGTCCTTACCCCCAATTTTTGATTGGGACAGTTGCTATAAGGTCCACTATAGTTATTTCCTAACACTTACAATCCATGTAAAGTTTTCCAAACACTTCTAGTCCACTCCACTTAAAAAACAGTTTGAAGTTCCAAAAATAACCCCAGCCATCACTTACAGCGACAGGCCCCACCCACCTCCGGAGATTGGCACCGGTGATTTTCGAGCGCCCTATCCGGTGACTTCCTCCGGCGATCGACGCTAGTGATCTTCCAGCGCCATCTCTGATGACTTCCTCCAACGATCAACGCCGGCGATTTTCCAGCTACATGCGTGGGAAGGAGAAGGAAACGTGGGTCTCGTTAGAGTGCAGGGGACTTGCCGGAAAAAATGGTGATCGGCAGTGGTGCCTCGGATCTGGAACTCGCCAACTGACTCATTAAATGATTCAACGACCGAGTGTAGAGACATCAGCACAAGTTTGAGCAGATCCAACTCTAATGCTTCGCTGCTTCCTTTGGGTTGGCCCATTCGGAAGGCCAAAACCTCGATTTCAAATGTATCTCTAAGGGAAATCAAACCTCACAAGCATGATTCCAAGTTGTTGAAGAAACTGGGTCCGAAAATTTCAGGTTTTGGAGGATTGGGTTTGGTTGGTGGAGGAGAGAGAGAGAGAGAGAGAGAGAGAGAGAGAGAGAGATTTCTTACCAATTAGCCCATGCCTGGTTCTCAGCTGACTTCTTTCTTATGAATAGTATTAGAGCAACTCCAACACTACTAGGCAGAGTAGAGAGCCAAAAATATTAAAAAAAAGTATTAATTCTATTTTGCCTAGTCTCTTTTTCACACCACACTCCAACACTACTCTCCACTCGGCTAATAAGAGAGGCTAGGGGAGCCGGCTAGCTACATGTAGCTAGTGGAAATGAAAAACTGTAAAATAGCTAGTGGAATAGCTAGCCTGTTGGAGTGAAGAAAATGCTCTGGACTAGCTATTAAAGCCAACAGGCTCCATTTGTTGAGCCTGTTGGAGATGCTCTTAGATGCAACTTTTTCCCTCTACAAATAGTACCCTTTTTTTTTTTTTTTTTTTTTGAACCAGGAAACATAAGACTTCATTAGATAATTATATATTACAAAGGCGACTCCGCGCAAGCTTGTGAGCATCTTTCACATCTTGGCGGGTGGCCTTGATTACATTAACATAATCAAAGGAAAGAACAACATCCAAAATATCCAAAATAACATTTCTAATAGACACATTAGCACAATTTACATTAGATAAAGCACGAATAACCTCCAAACTATCCGTTAAAAGGGTCACTTCCTTGCTTCCTTTCATCTTCGCCCATCGCAAAGCCTGCAAAATTGCCAACGCCTCCACACCTGTCGATGACATCGCATAAACATGCGTGAACCCATTAGCACAAGACTGAACATTAGAATCCATCATACACCAAGTTGCAACACCCTGAAAATTATCCTTCCTCCAAGCACCATCCACCACTATCTTCATTTCTTTGGTTCAATTCTCCCGCTTTGACCAAACGAAAAAGCATCATTTTGCTCCCCATCATCACACATTTGCACTTCTCACCCTCCTCCTTGACCGCACCCAGGACTTCATAAGTCTTTGAAAAGTTAGAGTTGATATTTGCACATCTGACTCTCAAAGGTAGGTCTTCTTCTTGAATCATGACCACTGTTTCGTGCACACCAAATTTCCCACAATACACACACACAACGATAAAAAATGTTAGCCAAAATCTTATCTCGCCAACAAACAATTAAGCCATTGGGCAACACTCCCCCTCTCCCCATTCCCCACACTGACACCAGTAGTGACTTGCACCAAAGGTTTTTGGCAAAAGAACAACCAAGAAACAAATGGTCAACGGTTTGTCATCTCCCCACACAATGAACAACTAGTATCATTAGTTAAATTCCTCCTACGCAACCCATCCTTAACTGGCTAAAATCCCATGTAGCACTTTCCAAATAAACATCCCATACTTGGGTGGTAAATTAAAAGCCCACAACTTACTCCACAAATTAAAAGCACCTCGCTAACCCCAGGATACTTCTCATACACACTCGAAAATACGCTGATTTCACCGTAAACTTACCATCCCTAGTCCCATCCCAATACAGTCTGTCCTCTCTACCCCTTCTCGGAACATAAATAGAAAAAATTCTACACGCAACCTCCTCAGGAAAGAAAGCTCTCACCAAAGGCTTATGCCAAGTGCAAGTTCTCCAATCCACAAGGGATCCCACTTTCAACTCACAAAGAGAATGCATAACCTCTCGTCCCACAAAAGGGTTTCGAACGCCATTAACCCACTCATCCTTAAACACCCTTACCGTCTGCCCATTCCCAACCTCCCATTTAAGCCCTTTAACAAAAAGATCTCTTCCCCATAAAATACTCCTCCAACCCCACGAGCTTAGATGAATGAGTAATTACACAGATCACATCATCCCCCTTTTGTCTGTTTTTTGGTAATTACCTAGTGACAGCATTTGCCAAACTACCTTTGAGGCAAAAACTTTAATTGCATCTACAAATAGGAGTATCTTTTACTACTAGTTATGTTTTATGTGGGTGGATGAGGATTTGATCCTACGTAAGTTTTTTAAAAATAAATATAGTCCAGAAAACTAACTCTTATGAGTCTAAATAATCATATCTGATCCAAAGTAGACTTTAAAAAAAAAAAAGATATAGTGTAGATAACCACATTTTTTGAGTCCAGATAGCCACCTCTTGTGAGTCCAGATACCACATCTGATCTCAAGTAGGTTTTAAAAAAAATATAGTCCACATCTTTTGAGTCTAGATAACCACATCTGATCCTAAGTACGCTTAAAAAATATATATATTCCAGAATCTCCAAATAACCACATCTTGTGAGTCCAGATAACCACATCTAATCCCAAGTAGGCTTTAAAAAAAATATAGTCCAGATAACCACATCTAGTTTTGTTTTTCTGTCTTTCCTGCTTGTATTTTGTTATTTTTCAATTGTATTTGTTTGTACTCGGTAGAATTTGTTTAATGAATTTCTCTATCATTCTCAAAAAAAAAAATTATATAAAAACTTTTACAGATTTGTCAATTGACATAGGGCTATAGGGTAGCCTAGGTAAATTCTCTCTCTTCTTTGACAACTGTTCGCAAACAAAAAACACCAAATTTTCACATCTCATACATAGCTAAAAACTTTTACAGATCTGTCAATTGACATAGGCCTATAGGCTAGCCTAGGTAAATTTTCTCTCTTCTTTGACAGTTGTTCACAAACAAAAAACACCAAATTAATCCCCATCTCGTAAATACCATCTCTTGCTTCTCTTTTTAAAACGGAAAATGATATAGGTACACCATTTGTGCACTCAAATACACACCCCCGAGGTGGCAAATGAGTAGAAGCTCAATGTGGGGCTCACCCAAAAAATAGGCCTCTCCTCATTTGCCACCTCAAGGTGGTGTTCATTTGGGGTGCACATGTGGTGTACCCATAACATTGTTGTTTTAAAACTACTCCACTTCCTATAAAAGCATATGGGAGTAACAATTAAAAACCCAAATAAAAACATCAAAGTCCTTTGCCTCCATTATTGAATTTCATCTTCTCGTAGTACCTAGACAACCATAGATGAACCTCCTTTCCCAACGAGTCTTACCGCCACCACCAACAGCGGCAGATTTAGTCGGAACCACTGCCGTCGGAGAAAGAGGAGGCCAAGTCAAATATGAATCTGAAGGTTTGGAAATGGGCAAGAGGTATCAGCTGGCCTCCGCATCATTATATATATATATATATATATATATAGAGAGAGAGAGAGAGAGAGTCTCTCGGCATCGCCGACTGTCTTCGTCATTGTCAGCTCTGTCGCCGTCGTCATTGCGGCTCATCGTCATCATATTTTGGGTTTTTAATTTTTGGAGATCAAAGAGAAGCAGTAGAATGAGATCCATATTCGCCGTAGATTTTGTCGGAGAGAGGATTGCGTTCGGTTGTCTAAACGAGGGGAGGAGAGGTGAGAGAGAGGGGGAGGGTACTAACTTGAGGGCATTTTTGACTTGATAAAAGTAGCCACTGGACCTCAGGCCTTACAAAATAGTTAGATGTGGATGCGAGACCTTTTAAAAATGTGCAGTGGACTGGGCATGGCTCAAATATGTATAATGGATCTTACAACAATTCTTTATTTTTGATTTCACCCATAATGCAACTCTAATCTTGATAAGGTCTGTAGTTCCATTCCAATCGGGTTCTTTTTCCTCAAATACACGGTTATTTCTGAGATTCCAAATTGTCCACATGGTTGCCAAGGGGATAACTTCCCATATCACTTTCCTCTCATTTTTCAGGTTCCAATCCTTCCACCATAAAAGAAGGTCAACCACTGTTTTAGGAGTAGCCCATTGGACACCCCACCAATCTAGAATTTCTGTCCACAGTTGCCAAACTTGATCACAGTGCAGCAAAAGATGGTCAAATGACTCAAGTTGTAAAGAGCAAAGTTTACAGATGGCGTCTTCATCATTTTGAATAATACCGATTCTGAGCAAGTATTCAGAAGATTTAATTTTTCCAAGATAAACATTTCTCCATATAAGACCAAAGGCTGCATTTGCTATTGTTGCTTGAGGTCTTGCCATTTCATAAAGAGATTTGACAGAGAATGAATTTGAGGAATTACCTGCCCATACCAATCTGTCTTCATCACATATCATAATTAATATTCTTTTCGTCTCAAAATGATAGCCCCCTACGAAAAGATGTGTAATTTTTTAAAAAATAAAATAAAATACTGCTATTTGTAATCTGTTAAATTTTTGTCGCGCAAAATTAAAGAATACTCCTATTATTGCACGTCTTTTCTTAAAAGACTACTATCATTTTGGACCCAGGAGTAAGCACGGTTTTCGAGACGCAAGTTTAAAAGGCATGCTAAGTGTGTTCAATATCATCTTTATGTTATTAACATAATGACATAACTAAAGTAAAAGTTAAGTTTCAAGTGCCATATATTTTTTCCGTTGATTCAAGCAAAACAATGGTTTTTTGACCAATTAAGTTGCCGATGACAGAAAAGAAAAGCCGAGAGGAAGAAATAGAGGCCAGCCGAGAGGGAGTGAGAGGGAGAGGATTTCTGTGAGGCTCACAGTTTGGATGGCAGCAATCTCAAGTGGGAATGGGAATAGGGATGGCAATGAGGCGGGTTGGGGCGGGTTTTGATGATCCCGGCCCCGACCCTAAAATTCTTGAACCACCCCTAACCCGACCGGGTAATTTATGGGTACCCCGCCCCTGCCCCTATCAGGTATCGGGTTTACTCGCCCCCGCCCCTATTTTTTTCACATATTACTATAGTAAAGTATATTTTAGACTCCACTATTAGTGAGCACAAATGATAAAAGTTCACAAAATAACTTTTATAACTTAACCAAATCTACTATCTAATGTTGTATTTTAGTTGTAAAGATAAAATTATAAGAATACAAATAAAATTTGATGCATATAAGGGAGAAAATATAATTTCATATATACATATGAAAGTATATCAACATAGTTATACCCATATATGTATGTCGGGGGGTGTAATATCGGGGCGGGGTGACCATACCTCTGCCCCTACTCTGGTGAGTTTTTCAAAATCACCCCCCGCCCTACCTGTTATCCAATAAAATAGAAAAAACCCTACCGTATCGAGGCGGGTTCGGAGCGGGGCGTATTTAATTGCCATCCCTAAATTGGAATGTGATAATGCCTTTTAACCATGATTCCAACGTTTGGAAGAGACAGGAACAAGAATGTGATGCCAGACTTTTCTGATTCTGACATTTGGCAAAGACATGAATAGGAATGTGATTCCTGATAACATATTCAACCAGGATAACATTTCTAGACTAAGTGGGAATCTGATCCCTTCCTTACCCCATGGGAATATCAGATTCCTGGCTCATCCATTAAGAAAAGAAAATGTTGACTTTAATAAATTTCCAAAATAATTGTCTCATGCATAAGATTACTGAATTAATCCAAACACCGAAAAGCAATTCCTCCAGGTATTAAATTCCTAGGAACTTGATGGACTGGGACCCTACTTTTCCTCCCGCTTTTCTCCCTACTTTTCGATCAAAACGGTCGTTGTGAGTGAAATTGTTGGTGTTTTTTTGGCGTCCAAAACGACGTCGTTTTTTCGCCAAAAAGTAGGGAGAAAAGAAGGGAGGAAAAGTAGGGTCCCTAGATCCGAATTGGATTCCTAGTAATCATATTCCTATTCCTACCAAAAAAAAATTCCATAATTTGATTCATTATAATCATATTTCTATTCCTACTCAAGATTCGGTCATCCAAAACGTGAGTGGGAAAAGATCATAAGGGAAGGAGGCAAGGAAAATAGGATGGAAAAAATTATATGGAAAAAATTTTGAGATTGGGATTTGGAATCTCAATGAATAATGGGATTTTGGAAATAAAGTTTGAAAGGGATTTTGGTAGGATATCCTATACTTGGTAAATATCGAATTAGGAAATACTTAACTAGGTAGTAAAACGTTAGGAAATATTTATCTAAGGAAACTAGCACATAAGGAAAACAATCAATTCAATATCAATAGCAATTTTTTAAAAAAAAATCCTAATTAATAAGAAAACTTATTACAATTTGGCTGGGATTTTTTTTCTTTTCTTCTTTTACTTCAATTCAATTCACTTTTTTATGGACTAACTTTCTTGGACAACACTGACAATTGAATAGAGTCTTTGTGTAGATTACAATTCACAAAAAAAAAAAAAAAAACATTGGACGTCTAAAAATTAAATGATTCAGATCTTCGAAAGGGTAAGAATCACGTGGCCTATTTGATCCACCTCATGGATCTGAGTCATTGAATTGAATCCATAGGGCACGTTGTATTTTTTTTAATACTATCAACTATCAAAGTCTCTACTAAAGTATCTACTAAAGAAAATGTCACTTGGTGGTTCTCTCAGTAGCCAGATCTTCTCTCTCTCTCTCTCTCTCTCTCTCTCTCTCTCTCTCAAACTATAATGAATCGGCATGGTGAGTTACTCAACAAAGCATTTGCAACGTTTGCATATTCCAACTTCGTTTTGCTCTTCACAATACCTATAGTCAACATCATTGGTTTATATACAAATACTGGTGTAAATCCTACCTTACAAGCATGGATGGTTGGGTTGTCCATATCTCTCTTTGCCGTCCTGGTCATCTTGTTTTGCCTTGTCGGCGCGTCGCCGAGCGAAACCGACGCCTTCGGTTACTTTCAGTTTCACCATGGTTACTTCAACGTGGTCGTAGGTTTTTTAGCATTCCTTTACCTTCTGTATTGGGCTGCGCTCATCGATAAAGCCAGCCACGATGGATTGTCAATAAAAGCTTCCTACAACGAGGAGTACAGGTTTCCGGCCGGGTGCTGGGAGTACTGGATGCATAAGGAGACAGATATGACCAGTACCGATCAACAACCGGCCGAAAACCATGTCAAGAGGTATTGGATTGAGATCCGGGAATGCATGATTCACAACCATTTTTGTGGTAGGATTAGCGGTCATGATTGGGCTGATATGACTCTTGAGCAATTTAACAACATGGATTCGTCATCGATAGAGGTGCGTATATGCAATGTAATAATGCTAGACGTATTGCAGTGGTGGCGCGACATTGAACACTCGCAAAAATTGTCATGTGTTGTATTGGATTTGTGACGGTTTTCGGGTTTTCGCCGTTTTGTTTTCGGTCTTGTTCATTCTCTTTCATTGCTATTATTTGATCAGTGTTGTTAGTTGAACATCAAGATGTAAATCGTTTTTTAATAAGAGTGAGATGTAAATCTTGTTTTCAATTTTGTATTTGATAATTTGATGTTTTTTTCCTTCAAAAAATATTTTTCGTATGAGCCTATCAGATATGGGCCAGAGTTACTTTTTTTTTTTTTTTTCATTGGCGCGCAAAAATGCCTTACTGGGCTATAGACCCAGAGTTTGAAATTTGGATTTACCACCAAGAACCCAACCCAACAGTTCAAGTAGTAGAACACTACATATAACAATTACGGTTAGGACTGCAATTGAAGTGAGCTGCTCGCGGCTGCTCAGTTCAATTTGTTTAATAATCCAGCTGAGCTCGAACTTAATTTTCGGGCACATTTAGTTAACTAGCTGAGCTTTAAAGATAGGCTTGGCTCGAAAAAGCTCAGCTTGTATGTATAGACTTGACTTGATCGTTTATAGAGACTCGTTAGTAAATGAACGTGGCTCGGATCATTAAGAGCTCGACTCGTTTGCAGCCGAACCTGAGTTTGAGTTTTTGGCTCGCTTAGCAAACGAGCTCAGTTTAAGAACAACAGAGCTCGGCTCGTTTGTAGCATTAATTCCCTGGTAAATACTGGAGAATTGCGTAGTCTTCTAAAAGAGATTTAAGTAATTTTTTTTTTACAGCTAGAACGTCTCTGCATAAAGAAGTGATGAAAAGTGTACTTACCACCCAAAAAAAAAAGTGATGAAAAGTGACTTCCGTTGTACATTATACTGCACATGCTGGTTGGAATCCATATCAGCTAGCTCTCACTATCGGTTTCTTATGTTATCCCTGCCCGGTGCTTAACGGTCGACTCTCATCGCTCTACTTCTTCTTCCCTCCCGTGTATGCATAATTGCCTTCCACTGACTCCTTCAGACTCCGCAGGGTCTCTTTGTTTCGGTCTACTATGTAGTGTAGAGGGGCCACTTCTGCAATGGTAGTCCTTTCCTCACGTTGTCCGTTTCAACATTTTGCTAATTCAACGGATTAGAGCTTGGGTTTAGTCTAATGGTTGTGTAGCGCTCCCGTGAGCGTGAGTTCTAAAATTTAACTCCTACGAATAAGAGTTTGGTCCTCACAGTAATCTTACAAATATTAACATACTAACATTCTATTGTCTGACAAAA
>JADGMU010000860.1:0-70550 GCA_016920895.1 Vaccinium myrtillus
AAATATTTTAAACTCTTATAATGATCCTTCAAAAATACAGCTGAATGAAAAATCGATCATTTACGTAATGCGAATAATGATCCTTCAAAAAATATTTTAAAAGCCAAAGCCCGATCGTTTACCTCACATTATTGGAAACGCCATTATTCGCTTTGCCTTTATTCAAAGATTTGTTTTTGTGTCAAGATTTTGTGGCATATGATTCTCCCACGAGCATTTGTCTAATAAAGATATAAAATTATGGTCAAAACTCAAATTTTTTTTGAATAAAGCTAAAATACGTGGATTATTGGCCCAATAATCCACCTATTTTGGCTTTATTAAAAAAATTGAGTTTTGACCACAATTTTATACTCTTTGGATTTGTCTCGACGAGAGGAATCCAGAAATCACAAAATCCTGACGCAAAACTAACAAATGCAAAAAAAAATTGAATAAAAACAAAACGAATAATCCAATAATTCAATTTTTTGACTTTTAAGCCAAAGCAGAAACTCATTGCAACAGTCGTACTCGGAAAAGGTGGAGAGAGAAGCCTGGCCGACAGAGTAACCCTAGAGAGAGAAAGTCAATGCCCATTCCCATCATCACATCTTCACAGCTAATCAAGCTAACTTTATAATGCTTTGCTAGAGTAACGGCACACTTGTAATGGAGAATTATAACAGTCAATGATCACTGCCAACGCATTGATAACAAGGAGTACTTAAAAACTAGGGTTGCTAAAAAAAAAATCGGTAAACCGTGAATCCGATCCGGACCGACTCGATCCGTAAGTTTTAGATTTTAACCGTGGATTAATGGTCCGGACACGGATTCAAAAAATAAAAAACCGTGACTCGCGGTTTGGACACGAATTATGATTTTGAAACCGTGAATTGACCGATCCGGACCGTGAGATTTTTATTGTATATAAAAAAAAATTTAAATAAATATATATGTATTTTTGTAGCCTACTTTGATTAGAATTCCAAAATGGTATCTGCATTTTGTGCTTGTGACTGTCTATTTATACGTAGTACAGTATGTGTTTGTTGGCATGTTTAACAAGTTTGATGTTTACAATTTACAATGCTCAAGCTCAGATTTATAGCCTACTGTGTTTGGAATTCCAAAATGAATTTTGGGTTTTGTTTTATGTCTATCTATTTTGATTCCATAATGTTCAAGTTTAGATTTGTTCAATTCATTTGTTGGATTGTTTAATAAGCTTTCATTATTTGTTTCCAGTGATTGCTCTTTCTTTGTTCTTATTGATGCTTTATATTCTTATATACTAACTATACTACTCAAGTGTTTATTTCAATGTTGAGTTTGAATTTTAAAATGAGTTGATAATTTTCTTTTAGAATAAGTTGAATATCCGTAGATAAATCCGAAACCGATCCGTGACTCACGGATGAGATTGGAACCGAACAGTGAGACTTTTGAATCAGACACGGATTTTATTTTCAAAAAACCGTGACTAGCAGATTAGGATTGGATTCATGCCAATCCGGACCAATCCGGACCGTGAGCACCCCTATTAAAAACACGTTAGGAATCCGGATTCGTGTACCCAACTGCTCCATCCCAATTCAATATTGCACCCAGCGTCTTTTAACGTCATTATCCACCTCTCCTCCCGTCCAATAATGCATCAAACAATTTGCGCTGACTCTATATATATAGAAACTTAAAATAACACGCTTCAAATGACTCATTTTCTGAATACTACTTCAAAGAAAGGACATGAATGCCTGTGGTTTTTTTTTTTTGGTGCAACGGAAGCTAAATGCCCGTGTTTAGATAGCACTTCTTGTTCGGTTTGGGTTTTGAGAGAGGATTTTGAGGGTAATGAGTAAAGAAAGATAGAAAGAAAATTTTATTGAAAATTGTGCATAGTAGATCTCAAGACCCAAACCGAACAAGGTATTCTGCTTTCCCATTCGCCATTGATATACTAAACCAAAAAGCCACCCCAAGTCACAAGAGTGGTGAAGATGACTTTTCAATAATTACTCCTCTCCTTTTTGGCTATTACTAGCTCCTCCTCTTCATTTTATAATTTTTCCCTTTCTTTTTGAGGTTGTAGTAATTTATTCCTTCATCGTACTGCTTTGATTGGTTTTATATGCCCTAAAATTATCTCCTTTGATTGGTTTTTCCCTCTCTCTCTCTCTCTCTCTCTCTCTCTCTCCACTTCTGAGTTTGCCCAGCTTTTCCTCCTCTCTTTTTTTTTTGGGTAAATTTCACTGACCTCCCCTGAGGTTTCTGACAATTACAGGGACCTCCCCTAAGGTTTCTGAAATTCCACTGACCTCCCCTACTTTTGAAAATAAATGTCACATACCTCCCCTGCTGTTACTTTATGCCTAACGGTGTTAATTTCGTTGGTGAAATGACGTTAATGCCCTTAAATTTGAACTTGGCTTTATTTTTTTTCTTGTTTGAGATTATATTGCATTAAAATTTCGAAAGGTGTGAAAAAGTAACTTAATTGTTTATTTTTTTCTTAGAACTTTCTTTCCTTTGACACAAAATTATTATTATTTTTAATATTTTACTTCCCATTAGGTAGATTTTAACATTTTGATATAAAAAAAAAGAATATCAATAATCACCTAAGCCCATTGCTTGCATTGATGGTTTTATTTATTTTTACTTTTTTATGTTTCTTTTCCTTTAAGGAGAAACAAGCATTTTGCACCAAAAAAAAAAAAAAAGAACACTATTAGAATGAATTTTTTTGGATAATTTTTTTACACCAATTCAAGTATCCAATTGAGAAAAAAAATAGTCTAATTTTTTACCCAAAAAATAATGTATTACGGGATCCTTGAATTGGTGTAAAAAAAATATTGAAATGCTTGGTTCTCCTAAAAGGGTGTGCATATTAGCACGGTTAGGTAAAAATATGTTAAAAAAGAGAAGAAAAATGAGTCTAGTTAGAGCTTCAAATTTAGAGAAAGATCAAGAAACCTAAAAAGTTAAAAATATAAAACCATCAATGCAAGCAATGGGCTTAGGTAATTATTGATACTCTTGTTTTTATTATCAAAATGTGAAAATATATCTAATGAGAACTAAAATATTAAAAAATAATACTCCCTCAGTCCCTTTTTAAGTGAGTACTTTGGGAAACGTGTATTTTTGTGGACATTAAAAAATGTACTTTCGTATAATATTTTTAAAATTTTTTTGCACCAGATTAAAGTACTCAATGAGCATTTTAATTTGGTGTAAAGAAAATTAAAAAATTATATAGGGAAATATATTTTTTGGGGTTTGAAATTGCACGTATTCCCAAGGTACTCACTTAAAAGGGGACGGAGGGAGTAGTAATTTTGTGTCAAAGAAAAGAAAGTTCAAAAAAAAAAGTAAACAATTAAGCTACTTTTTCAAGCCTTTCGAAATTTTTATGCAATATAATCTCAAACAAGAAAAAAAATAAAACCAAGTTCAAATTTAAGGGCATTAACGTCATTTCACCAACAAAATTAACACCGTTAGGCATAAAGTAACGGCAGAGGAGGTATGTGACATTTATTTTCAAAAGTAGGGGAGGTCAGTGGAATTTCAGAAACCTTAGGGGAGGTCCCTGTAATTGTCAGAAACCTTAAGGGAGGTCAGTGAAATTTACCCCCCTTTTTTTTCTCTCTCTCTCTCTCTCTCTCTCTCTCTCACGTCTAACACCAATTTCCCTTAGTTCAGGCGCTAATTTTTTTGACATTAGCCTCACCTTAACATTATTGCTGGAGCTAAATTAAAACAAAAGAAAAAATATATTAACTTAGCTAATACTTACCGTAGCTTGATCACCTTAACCTCATTTATTGTTTACCATAAACTGATCCATTATGACTTGCTCATTCTTCAACGGCCATGCAGTTTTAATCTTCATTTTATCGAAATATAAATGTCACAATAGTCCTAGTAGCTACGTTGAATGAATTAATCTTCATTTTTGCATGGTTGGCTAAATTTCCTCTCTCACTATTGGCACGTAAAATCCTGCATACTTAACACTAGCGAACTAGCATTTTCATGTCAGATAAAAAAAAAAAAAGCTAGCATTTTTCTCTGTTTTCTTCTTTTCCCATTACTCGTGCATATTTAATATTTTTTTTCCATGTCAAGTCAACAGTTTGGTGCTACACTTTTTTTTTTCTTCAGGGAAAGTCAGCATTGTTAGTTTTAACTAGTGATGTCTGAACCTTAATCAAATGCATGAGAGTACATGATGCTTACCACCGCTAAATATTTTATTCATTTGTGTATACTCTGTGAGTTGTGTTTGATAATACATATGTAAAATTTAAAATGCCTCACTTTTGAAAAAATAAAAAGAGTAACTTTTGATTTTCTTAAAAAATTAAGCATACAGATCAATCACCGGCAGGTGAAAATTAATTTATATATTCCCCTTTGAGGCCTTGATGGGGGAGGTGTATCAACGGGAGAAATATAATTTTAAGTTGTTTCTATAATGGCAATTGGCAAGGGAGGAGAGAGGTGAATATCTCATTTGTAGGCATATTCATATCGGTCAACTCAGGCCAATGACGAAGCCAAAAATCTTTTCCAGAAGATGCCAATTTAAATGTGAACGGAAGAATTATGGTTTCTTTCTTTTGTGTTTTCCAAAACATGATAACCATTATATAATACTAATACTACTAATATAATGGTTAATTTTTTATGATTTGATGTCCATAGAAATTCATTTAGTTTCTTTAGTTGACTTATTTCACAATCTGTCGTAAGTTTCAAAAATATTATGGGAGGTTAAGAGAAGCCCGTGTAGTTGCCCTACTTTTATGTAAACATCCATGGTTTTACATTGTACCATGATAATGAGAATCGAGATCGTGTTAATCATATAGTATTGTTAACCGGGTTATAATTTGATTGGTAATTTTTTTTTATGTAATTCAAACTTGAAGTGTCATGCAACCTTGATAAAAAAAAAAAAAATTGGACTTTTATGACATTTTTTTACTTAATAGTAAGTGGACAACCAAGTTAAGATCGGGCTTGAGCAACCCGAATGTCAGGGACGCCACTAGCATAAGTTATGCCATTAAGCTTGAAAACCAAAATCTAAATCGTAATGGAGATTCCCAACCCCTAACCATGAGCGCACGCACACCCACATATATTGACAAGATAATCTTTTGCTTAGTCATGAACTTTACTAAATGAATACTATAATTAAGTAGCACCGCCTCTCCATCAGATTACTACTCCTGCTTTCTTTTTATTTTTTTTTTGGGCAACGGAAATGAGATTACTGCTGCTGCTAATGTTATGCTGTTGCTAACTATGGCAAAGTTAAGCCACCGGCAGAAGCGCGCGTATTGAGTGCATGGGCCATGTGCAGGCCTGCTGCCTACAAATTTTAGTATTAGTAGAAAATTATACTCAGACTCATATCAATTTTTATTTCAAATTTACACTTTTCACACCAACTTTTACCTCAATTTTCCAAAAATTATCCTCCACTTAACTCATTAACTCTTTACCTATTGACTTTTCAAAATGACAAAATGATAATTGTACAAACTTTTACCCGTCAACTTTTCAAAAAACGCTTATTAAGAGACAACCTAAAATAAAAATGTCAACACTAAAAAAGTGATGGAGGAAGTGCTACTCCAACAAAGACATAATTAAGAAACGTTAGGGTGTGTTTTGTGAAAAATTACTCCACATAGTTTTGCATAACTCTCTAAACACCACACATTTAAATTAGATTAAGGGTCAATTTTCACTAACCACTGACACTTCTGGCATGTACTTTATATTATAAAAAAAATCCTACGACTAAGGGGGGGTTCCACTAGGCACTAACCCAGTTTTTTGAAAAATTTGATTTTTTATAGTTTTTTACGTGATGTGTTGTGAGAGAATGACCTGTCTCGGTATTTGGAAAAAACAGTTTTTTGTTAGTGGAACACCCCTAAATGTATGATCACCAGTAAATGTGAAGTGTCAAATGGCTATACCATGAAAATTACTCGTCTTTCATAAGCGCAACAATTAAAAAAAACTCAGTGGAGGTCCTTTTTCGAGAAGATTAATTCAATTCTCAATGATGAAAGCTCTTATTAATGATTAAAGCCAGTGAATTAACAGAAGTCGCCGACTCTCGATTTCTTGAAATTATATTCTGCTTTACCTCTTTTTTCTTATACTCGTATTTTGACGCTCTGTTGTGACTTGTGAATGGTACTAACTTCTACTCGATCAATCCTTTTTTTTTTTTTTTTTCTTCTCTAGAGATTTTACTATGATCCTTGCTAGTAGTATTAATTTACATAGCGAACAATCATATTCGCAACATTCGGTCCCATGTCATCTCCCACCCAACAAAATGTTAAATCCCAACGCACCATACAGGACTTTATCTTGACTTTAACTGAACTCCGAGATAGTGAACGGAGGAATTGGATCCCTAGTGATTAGTTGATGTGGTGTAAGCGAACATGAACACTTTGAGTCATTAAAAAAAAAAAATATCTGAACCCATGGAAGCCCTGTAGCCATATTTTTCTCCTCAGTATAATCATTAGAAACCATGCATTTTCTTTATTAAAAAGAACTACTTCAATAAAAGGGAGAGAAGAAAAGAGAGTTCTTTTCCAAAAGAAAAAAGAAATAGACATGATGAAGCACATATCTGAATCCTAATAGGAAGACTTGGCGTGCAACTGTTTCCGTCAGATTAAAAGGACTATAATTGCATACGAGAATGCCGGAGGTGGTTTGACCATGATATGTCCATTCCCACTATATGAGATCCACTTTTTATGTTTTCATTTCCTTTTCTTAATGTTTTTCATTTCTTTTTAGCTATTTTCAGGGGGCTTCTTCTACTAGGATGAATTTCTTAAGAGTGCCGGAGGCCCAGAGATACTGCTGCACCTGATTCTCGACAATCTCTTTCTTTCATTCTCCTCCATTCTTTTTAAATTTGTTTCTTTTTTCTTCAATCAAACTATTAGTGGACATGGCCCAGTCAACTTTATAGGTAATGCCAGCCCACAAAATCAAATTGAATCAATAACACCAGCAACAGTAGTATAGTACTGTAGTAGTAGGTGCCACGGGAAGCTTCTACCCCCTTAGAAGACACATGGCCAACACGGCTCTTTAAAGTTTAAACAGGAGATCAAGAGCTGATCTCTTCTCAAAGAGTGGTTCTATATAGCTCCCATTTATAACTTCATACAACCCGATTTCTACATACAACCCAGCTGACGTGGAAATTTTACATTTTTGCTTCAAATATCCCGGTAAAGTTCCCAAAATACCCTTCCTTTAATTTTTCTCCAAATTTTGAAAAAACTCTCCCTCTTCTCCTCCCTCCTCCCCTTCGAATAACCCACGGTGTCTCCTCTCCCATACTCCACCACTACACCGAAACACCCACACCCATCACCACCCACTGCCCCTCCGACCGGCGACTACCACCACTGTCGCGACGACGACCAAACTACCGATTTATCTAACCCGAACTAAAAGGTGTGTTCATTTACTCAATATATATATTGTATGTATATCTAAATGTATATGTATATATATACATATATCGTATAGATCTTTGTAAGGTTCTGAAAAATCGGCTTATAGTTGTTAATTTCAAGTGAGATTGGTTGATTGGAAGTTGTTTGACCGAAATTTGTCGGTTCAAACGTCATTGACGTCGAAGGAATTCGGTATAGAATTCCCGAAAAATGATCTAACTTTCGGGAGTTAGTTGTCGAAACTTTCAATACCAATTGTTTGGGCAATGATCAAACGGGAATTATCCACCGAAATTCAACATTGTTTTCGACAATTAACTCCCGTAATTTTCAACAATTTTTGGGAATTAACTTCTAAAGTATACCTAGTTTTTCGACAATTAACTCCCGAATGTATATCTAAATGTAAATGTATATATATACATATATCGTATAGATCTTTGTAAGGTTCCTGAAAAATCGCATTATAGTTGTTAATTTCAAGTGAGATTGGGTGATCGGAAGTTGAAGTTGTTTGGGCAATGATCAAACGGGAATTATCCATCGAAATTCAACATTTGTTTCGACAATTAACTCCCGTAATTTTCAACAACTTTCGGGATTTAACTTCTAAAGTATACCTAGGTTTTCGACAACCAGCTACTGAATATGGAGCATATTTTCGGTAGTATATTTCCAAAACTTAGAATTTCATTTGCTTATCATTTATTTGTGATTAGAAGTTGGGGGATTGTTATTATAGTAGCTTACGTTGTGTGGGGGAGTGTTGATGTTTGCCTTGTGCTTATAATTTCATTTGTGCTTATCATTTATTTGTGATGTGTTACAAACAGATATGGTACGTGAGCGGCAAACGGCTTCTAACCGGCGGCGCAAGGCTTCGAAGGTTACTCAGACCTGGAAGGTCAAACGGGTTCGTTGTACTGATGCCCTCCCCCAGGAACAGCCCCCTCACGTGGAGGAGGCGGAGGCCGAGGCGGAGGAGGAGTTAGAGAATCAGGAGCAGGAGGTCCTATCTACGGATGGACCATCTAGTGACGTCGGTGTAGGCGATGCAGAAAATTGGTCATTCAACAATAATTAAATTGCATATCATGAAGGGAATATCAATTGCACCTGTATGAATTAAGTTACAACAATCTCGAATAAATTACAAGTACGCATTGTCAACACCAAATTACAATTACGCATTGTCAAAGTTATAAGTACGATACATTGACTATTGAGTAATATCAAAATCCTCTGCAGTTGCTACATCAGACCCGATTATCCTTCCAAACTTTTCGATTCGACTAGCAAACGGAGGTTCCCATCCTTTCGCATATGGTTCTCGATATCTGTGCCAATTCAACGCTATCGGTGGCATGGGGAAACTCGGCCTCATGTAAAGCTGCCAATACAAGAAAACTTCCATCAACCAAATAAAAGTATTGTACATCATTTTAATTTCAATCAATAAAATAGGCAACATGTTTTCCACAATACGAAATACGCGAATATACCTCTACGAAGTGATTCTTGTTCACAAATCCCATCGAACATACGTTATTTTTCAAAGCACGCTTGGAAGAGGGATAGGGAGTAGAATGGAGGGGGAGGAACGTAAGGCATTGTTTGTCGGATAGAAAGACAAGCACCACTTTGAAAGCGGAAGCTACGATGTGGCCCATATCAGGCATGATGAACCACTTATCTATCGGTGCAGGACCATCGCCAAAGTAATCAAGTCTGTGGTGGAGTTCTTGGATCCTTCCTTTTTCACCCAACACCTTCTCATAAAGCGAAGAATACGCTGTCAACTCCTTAATCATGATTTCTCTTATTGATTTCCAGTCGTTCTCATGATGACCAGTGAAACAAGCAATTGCACGAAAACCACAATTTATGATAAATAACTAGCTCGCATGTGTTTAAGTAAGTAACCAACTTTTTCCAAAGTACTAACCGTCTCTGTTGTGAAGTGTTCTGTATGATCATATACGCCACCTACTGACCCCGTTGTGCGACTACCATGCGTGGAAGCATAACCCTTAAAAAATACCACAACAACATTAGGAAGATTAGATTTGCTTGGTATCAAAACATGGATATAAACTACCGAAATATTGTCTAAATTTTGGTTTATAACTACCGAAATAATGTCCCAATTTCGGAACTCAATTGTCGAAATATTTTCCCAATTTCGGGAGTTATATACCGAAACATATGACGTTTTTCGGGACTGCATTTCCGTGTCGAACAAACGGACAGATTACTAAGTCGGGAAACAATGCATTACCTCTTGGGTCGTTTTTTGCTCAAAAGTCTTCATTTCCGGGATACCAGCCTCACTCTCCACTTCCATACTTTCTTCTAAGGTGACCGTCTTCTTTATTGCGGACTCTTTCGGTGAATTTGGAGTTCCAAGTTGTTCCATTATCTCCTCAAGTTCTTCTAATTGAAGTGAGGGAGAGGATCCTTCCATCGACTCATCAAAAATTTCCATTGATTGAGAGAGATGAGAGATGGAGGGGGAGAATGTAGGAACAAGAATGGAATTTTTTTGACCTAACCCAACAATGGAGGAAGAAGAGGGAGAAGAAGAGGGGGAAGAAGAGGTCTGGGGAAGAAAAAGGGGTGGGTTGGTATGTAGTAACTTGAGGGGCAAAATGGACTTTTCACAGGAGGGGTTGAGGGGCAAAATGGACTTTTCACAGGAGGGGTTTTGGGATTTATTTTGGCCGGGTTGTATGAAGTTATAAATGGGAGCTATATAGAACCACTCCTTCTCAAAAAACAAACAAGAGGGTATAACTGCTCCCGCCAATGTGCCCCGCCAGAGAATCTTTCTACTGGTGGGTATACCTGCAACGGCATCCATCTGGTACATCGGTACATCCCCATCCCGGCTTAGTTTTAAACCTATAAGAGCATCATCATTAGGATTTAGGAGAGGCAAAATTCCCTTTTCGCTACTTTAAAAAGGCATGCCCCACATCAGCCTCTATTGAAATTGGCTTGATTTTAGCAAACTAGAATTTCCGCCCGGGCAGAATAGATGGCCGCCCGGACGGTTTTGTCTGATACAAAATTTTCCGTTTTGAAGTTCTACTTTTCTGGATTTTCCGCCCAAGCGGTTTTTGTACCTTCAATTAAGATGTCATTATGTCACTTTTACTCAATACGCCGACTACTATGTTTCATGTCCAACTGCTGTGTTCAATTTTCATTCTCTTGGCGGGCTTTACCTGCGAGGCCTCTCAGTATTATTTTTATAGTAGACATATGGCTTTTGCATGGCCTATTTTAATTTTATAGTTTTAGATTTTTATTCTTGTAAAAGGACTTCTCTAGGGTTATTCGAATAGCATCTATGGTAATTCCATTAAGATGATATTTTAAAAGGTTATTCAAAAAAATATTTTAAAATAAAGGAACAGTCGAGTCATTTCTATGGGAATATAGCCATTAAAAATATGACTGTTGAAATATAGCCGTTAAAAACATGACCGTACTAATACAGCCGTTAAAATATGACCGATGAAATATAGCCATTTTTAATGATTGCGTCGAAGAACAGTGCAGCGTTGCTTAGATCTCAAGTGTGGTCTTGAAGAACTCTCAACTTCCAATCGTTCTGCTATGGAGCTATTGCAATAAATTCCAAGCCATCGTAGGAATCAGAGGAATAGAGAATCATATTGTCTAGAGACTCAAGATCCATATTTGAAAATGAAAAATAGAAGGAAAGAAAAAGTAGGTGTAGATGAAAGTTACAAACGGTCTAATTTATACTCCCTCCGTCCCAATTTAATTGCTCCCTCCAGTTATGCGTGTCTTTTTAAAACTTTTGTAATTTTCATTCTATAATGTATTTTATATACAATATGGATCTTATTTGATAGATCTCAATTAGTTCTATTAGACAAAAAAATTTAAAAATTTGAAAACATTACCAATTAAAAGATATGGATGTTTGAAAATGGCATGGATATTTGTATGGAGCATTTAAAATGGGACAAAGGGAGTAGTTAAGAGAATATGACCGTTAGGAATAGCCATTGCAAACATGATCTTTAAAATATAGCCGTTTGTTAAGTATTAAAAAAAAATTGTTTGTTTGAAAGTAGTAAACTATAAGAATAAAAAATTTAATAAGATATTTAAATAGAAAAGTTGAAGTAGAAAGAAAAAATAATTTAATATAGTAAAGTTAGAATAGAGAGCATGATTCTATAAGAGCATCCACAGTAGGCTCTTAAAATGGCTCTTAGGTGAGACTACTAATATTTAGCAACTCATTTGCTTAATTTTGGTTTTCAATGGGCTCCTAAGGATGGCTCCTTAGCATGGCTCCTACCACACTAGCTAAGTTTAGGGAGGGAGTCGGGAGTGAGGAGAAGAGAGAGAAAGAGAGGAGGAGAGGGAGGGGAATTGGGGGACCCACTTACATTTTTTTGTGCATAAATAATTTTTAGGATATAGTCTAGGAGCCAATTATAAAGAGTCTATTGGAGTACTCTCACACTCCTAAATTAGCAAATCTTTAA
This sequence comes from Vaccinium myrtillus, assembly GCA_016920895.1. Classification (NCBI taxonomy): domain Eukaryota; kingdom Viridiplantae; phylum Streptophyta; class Magnoliopsida; order Ericales; family Ericaceae; genus Vaccinium; species Vaccinium myrtillus. The sequence goes on from JADGMU010000860.1 coordinate 12,038, forward strand.
CACACAAAATTGGACCCCACTTTTGCTTATGTGTCCACTTTACGAATCATTTTAAAAGTCAAATTTAGGGAGCCCACTGCGAATGCTTTTAAAAAAGTGACTAGCTAAAGTGTGAAAGGTATTTTTGAGGTTAAATTAGTCCAAAATTTACTTAGCTTGATAAGAATGCTCTAACATCGTTTCTTTTTACTAATCATTTATTTTACTTGAAGGATCTTCCGTCTTTAATCATGATTTTACTCAAATTTAAACATTAACTCAGTACGGAACATTGATGGACAAACTCCAATTTTAAGAAAGGAATTGATATTTGCACTCCCAATTTTGATGCATGGGCTCCAAGCTACAATAGTTTTCCAAAATTACCCTTTTGTAAGTTTCATGATTTACTTCAGGCACTGCAAAAAAACTTTACTCTTCTCTTCTACTTTAGGCACTCCAAAAAAGCAAATAGTTTTTTTTTTATCAAAAAAAAAACAAAAAACAGATAGTTGCTCAACTCATTTTACTGCACGTCACAGAATTGCCTACTTCCATATGTAATGTTTCCTTGGTAGAATCAGGGCCGGCCCAGACCCAAGCCTGGCAAGACCTTGGGCTAGGGCAACCCCCCTGAGCAAGGCAACCAAAAAAAAAAAAAAATCGTAAGTTATATATAAATATAAAAAAGTTCCAATATGTTACTAAGGTGATAGTTTGGCGTGGTGGTCTCCTTGAAGTTTCTTACTGCCGCCGACTGGGGATCAAATCCCACCCCATGCGTTCCAATTTTTTTCTTTTCCCCTTTTGTTTTTTTGAACAGCTTTTCCCCTTTTGTTAAGCGATTTTTTTTTCCTTTCTAATTTCTATAGTGACTAAACACAGCCAACGCCGAAAATGACAGAAGTACAAGACCCATTCATCCATTCTCTTTTATAGAGATCGGCTTCTTTCATCTTGATTTTGAATATTTTTTTTTTTACATTTATTCAAGCTAAAACCATAATATAACCTCTATGTTCCTTTACTTGTATGTTAATTTTTTTTTTTTTGGTTTTATGACATACTAGTATGAGGGCAACTAAGCTCGGGGATCAGCTAGGGCAACCCAAATGTCAGGGCCGGCCCTGGGTAGAATCTTTATGTTATTGTCTCCATGTTCTGCACCAGGACAACCTGGACAAGTGATCTTCGGTCTATGATTGTAGAACCATCCATTTGTCCAAGCAAAGTCTCTTGAGTTCTATTACTTTTCCTCTCAAAAGTTCTCTAACTTTGGTGATGTGCTTTGTTTGTCTCACTATGAGTTTTAAAATGTAAATTTGCGGCAGTTATGAAGATTTTGAGGAAAAAATGGTAGATAATGTGTACGAAAATATAAAGATCTTGTATCGCAGCCGTTATGAAGATTTTGCAGCATCAACTTAATTTTCAATTGTTTGCTGTTTATTTTGGAGAATTCTAACAATTTTTTTTTTCTTTTCAAAGTGGCGTGAAGCAATTTGACATAGATGCATGTTTAATCTTTGGAACCTAATGTTTATGTTGTGGATGTTTAATGTTTGGAACGTATGCAGCGTTGGTTATTTTTTTTTTGCAGGGTGCTAAGGATGATGATGGTCGGCGACAGATGGATGGTGGCGACAATCACGCGGTCGTGATGGCGGCTCTAGTTGTCGTTGTTCGCTGCTTAGGGTTTCTTGTTATGGGCTCGGCCCATTTGCAGATTGTAATACTTTTTCTGGGTTTTCAGACCTTTTGGGGTGTGGGCTTCGGCCCTGATTTTCTCATTTGGCTTCTTGCCAACCGTGGGGGTCTCATTTCCCTTTAATCTTTGTACCATTCCAAAGATTAATAAAATTATTTTTTGCTATTCAAAAAAATATTAATGTTAATGTTTAGAACCTAATGTTTATGTTTGGTTATGGTTCATTTTCCCGTTTGGAGTGCCTCAGTAAATGAGGAGATAATTTGGGGCTGGAGCGCCTCCAGTAATTTTTATATCTTAAAAATGGTAGTTTTGTAACTTAATTAAATATTGGAGTGCCTGCATAAAAAAAGGGAGCCCCAAAATCAGCACCCTTTTAAGAATAAACTTGAGTAAAAACCTCACCAATGCTACAATGTAGATGTAAATATAATAGTGCAATTTTGTTCACCCACCTAAAAAGTGGGCGAACATTACCCGCCTTATTGGTTCTTATAAATAGATGGACCCCATTTTATAACTCCCCTTTTGCTGTTAACCATTGTCTAGTTAAACTATAGTTAACTTCATATAGATTGTCCAGATTTCAGTTGCCAAACAATTTTTTAGCATTGATGGTCTGGTGGAAAGCCACCACCCAGTGCCCTTCTCCAACTCGGATACTCCCTCCTACACTAATTTTCCCGGTTTCCGTATTGGCTGCTCCATTCGTATTAAGTTTCATGAAACCCACATTAAGAGTTCCCCATCCAGTTAGGATCTGTCTCTTGGCGTTTGTCTTTGTTGTCTTTGTTGTGGATATATACAACCCATTCCAAAGACATTGCCAGAGAGTGCAGTTGGGTCCCTTGTCATAATGGAGTTGGTATCAAATAAGGATTTGTTACGAATGCCCCAGATGTGATGACAAGTGATCGGAAAGATGATCCGCTATGCAACTCCCGAGGAGTGAACAAAAGGAGAGGATAGATTACCACGAAGCCATGGCAGGAGACCATTGTTCGTGTGGTAAAACGATGAAGCAGCGGGGGCAACGATGAAGCACATGAAGCGTCTTCCCTATATGAAGAACACCATTCGCAAGAGTCCGAAGCAGAAATATGATGTTTAAAAAAGTTGTCCCCGTTTGGGAGTCTACTATGCAGAGCAAGCCAAAGGAAATGTTGGATGCGGTAGTTACACTCTGTTTTCCAAATCCATTTCCAGTCCTCGAGGGCACGCGTGTTATTGCAGAGGGAGTAAGCGGTGCAACTTGAAGCATTCCAATTTGAAAATAAGACAATGTGGGAAAAAGGAAGTAGTTAACAAGTGCATGAGAGGAGATCTTACAAGCTAGCCTCAAGTGCGTATTTGTTCCAAATTTACAAACATTTAGAGCAAACAAAAAAAAACAAAAAAAAACATAATGCATTCCCCCCCCCCCCCGCTGCTCCTTGGATAATATAATGCATTGATGTCCTTGCATGAGCAAACAAAAAAAAACAAAAAAAAAGCATGTGGCGACATTTGCAACAATAAAAAAAAAAGTACGGAAAGACAACAGCTACTAGTTCCAGCTGGGATAAGAAAAGGAGAAAAAAAGCAATACATCAAACTTAATCGCAAGTAAACAATGTCCAGGGGACATATTTACCGTCAGAGACTCTGGCAAATAACTTGAGATAAAGACAACCAATGCACAGATGGAAAGCCCTAACAAAGGGCCTGCTGGAGTTATTTTACGAGTAGCTGCCAATCTGATACCTTTTACCGAAATATAAAAGATACCACAAAATTAGAATAGGGAAACAACAGAACAGATTATGAGAAATTCATTTTCAAATTTTGATCTTTTTTTATATTTATTCGTACTCTTTTTCGGCTCTTTTTCAGTCTTTATCTAAGCAAATCTACAATATTACCCTTTAATGTGTGAAAAAGTAGTTATTCTATCTGAATCCGAACAATTTTACCTCTTAATAAGATCACCATCAAGGACAAGGACAACAAACTTGTCAAACCCTAACAAGCGAAATCAACATTCCTATCCACAATCACCCAAAAAGGGCTTCTGACCACAAAAGTCATCACCGGCACTCTCCAGCCACCCCACCACCACCACCACACACACTCATATTTATATATGCGTGTATATACTTCTATACATACATTAAGTGTATCCAATTGTTTGTGTGCCAAGGCAAAGTTTTAATTTACTACTACATTTCAAATCATATTTAATATTTTTTTAATGGGTGAAAGAGGAGACGGGGTTGGAGATTAATTATGGGTTCATATAGAAGCTCCGGAAAGTAAACAAAGAAAATGGTCATAATATAAATTTGCAGAGACAAAGACAACAAGAAAAGAGTGCTAATATAAAAGAAGAAAGTGTGAAATCACTACCCTTTTGAGAAAAATAAAGAGACCAAAGGAAAAATACCGAATACCGAGGCAAAGAGGAAGGTAGATCCAAATGCAAGTGCCTCCCCTATTTCTTCCATATCAGCCGCTTGCATAAGAAAGTAAGCCTACACAAAAAGCATCACAAATTTTGCAATAAAATAAGGGGTAATGAAGCATCCTTAATGTATTCTTATCAGAAGAAATGTTGGAAATATAATTATTTTTCAAATAAATTTACAAATGATCAATTTATACTTTTCAGTTGTTTCAGAATATATAGTTCCCAAACAAAGAGTCTAGGAACACAACTACTGGACCACACGCATCAAACGGTGCCATATGCTTTCCCAAAACATATTGAAATGCATTCTTGTTGAGAAAAATAAGAGACAGAAAAAGCGAGCGAAAAAAAAAAGAGAGTATATCATCTACGTACTATAATGACTTCTTCACAAAGATAAACCCACCAACTAGATATGACCGCCAAGGGTTGAACATGGTTAAGCTTTTTGGTACTCCATGTATATGGGTAGTTCATATAAGTAGATGTTGCGAGCTGAAATGGTTCTCTGATTAGTTAAACCCATATAAGCTAAAACTGAATATTGCAATTTCTACTACGCAAATAGCAAGTTCGTAATTCGCATAAAAATGGACTAAGTTCTAACAGCTTCTTTGCACGAGGTTCAAAGCATTCTTCCAATGACATAGGAAATGAATACTTAGTGTGACAATTGTGGTATCAGAGCCTAAGTTTAAATTTTAAAAAAAAAAAAATTTTCATTCATATTGCATCATGTCATTTAGTGGAGGTCCTAGTCCCCAGAGTCCAATAGGTGTGGGCAACCGCACTAGTTGGGCATCGTTTATGTCTTCTTCTTCTTTTTTTTTTATCTATTGTTTAGAAGAAAAGAGTTAGAAACTTATTAATGCCTTTCAATTTACAAATTTGATTCTGGATTTGGATATTGGATTGGATGGTTATGGAATACTTGCTCAGAACTCATTCTATGAGTGTTTTGGTTAGTAGTTTGGGTGCAGTGGGCTATTATTGAACTTGATATATTCACATTGGAGTTTGGGGAATTATTTTGATATGAAAGGATTGCTTAAGAGATTTTGGTTTAGTTATTGTTGAGGGTGGACCTAGTATACTTGTGTGAGCGAGCGTATGTGTTCTTAGATTTTCCTATTTGGAATATCCTTTAACTTTACAGATTATTGGTTCGCTCCAATGGTTCCTACTCTCTACTTTTTGATTAAGGGTTTGGGACTGTTTTGTTTGAAGATTAATATTCATACTCAATCTGAGGAGATATTTTGAATTAGGCAAAGTTTGTTACAGGATGAGCAGTTGTAATTATTGATAGGATTCTCACCTCAGACAGAAAATTGGAGGGAGTTGTTTATGGTTGGAATGCGTAGGTTTCCTTGAGATAATATAAAATGGGTTTTGAGAACTTGGCAATATCTGATTAGGCGGTGCTTTTAGTAAGGTTAGTACCTAATACATGCATACAAAGGGCCATGGTTAGTGTACAGTGGATTAATTGTTACGGTGTGTTTTTGGCAATGTGGCGGTCAATTGAAGACATGGAGCATTCTGCTGGTGATTTTGAAGTTTAAATTCATTCACTATCTCGTGGTTGTGGAAATTTTCGGAAGTAGGAAAATTGGGTAGGGGTAACCTTATAAGATGAGAATTGTTACTGTGTTGTTGAACTGAATTTGGAGTATCACTTACTCGATTTAGACAAGTGGTTTTGGACCCCAAAAAAAAAAAAAAAAAAAAGAGAGAGAGAAAAAAAAAAACAAAAACAAAAACAAAAGAAAAGAAATTGACAGGATTCTATGGTGTTTAATTTTGGGTTAGTGCATGGAGTTCGTCTTTAAGTTGCATGGTGAATTTTAGGGTTTCTTAGGCAAGGGTGCTATATGTTGCTATAAGAAGCAAGACTATGGGCTAGTTAGTTCATTTATTAGTTTTCATAACACTATTGAGTTTTGTTAATTGATAAAGGTTGTAGGTCTATATACAATGACCCTTAGACATTTCCGTTTGGAAGATTCAGAGGTTAATTTGGTTTAGAGTTTAGCTATATCATTGATACCTGTCTTGAACTTTGGTTGAGTTGTTCACATTAGATTGCATATATTGAAGCATTTTGGTCTTGCCACTCTTGTTGGATATTTGGAATAGGCAATGAAATTTTAGGAGGCTTGTTTAATTGTCGCCTAAAATTTTAATCTGGAGTATTAATTTGTTTGGACTTCCGTGAAGACTGGTTTGAGAATAGTTCAATGAAACTATTTGGTCGGGATAGTAAGTAGTGTGGTTGATTAGTAAATCAGTCTATAGCAAGAGCTAATTTTTGGGTCATAGAACTTGTGATACTGTAATAGGTATTAATACGATGAGGAGTTGGATAGTAGAAATTTTGATCTTCGAGGCCATATGGATAGTAATAATTCATGGTAGATGCCAAGACCATAGAGTTTGGGTTTCTTGGGTTGAGCTACAATTATATTGGATTCTTTTTAGGACTACGAATTCCCAACTTGATTGATTAGTTGGTGGATTAACATGTTTATTACTTTTAAGTTAGTTTCATTCAGGTGAAGTTGGAATATAGTTGTAGATCAGAATTTTATGAAATTGAGGATGGGTCATAGTCGTGTCAGTGTATAGTGGTCAGATGTGACAAAGAAAAATCACGTTGGTAGGATATATATGTATAGCGGGAACTTGACTACTTATGGAGTAGGATGTAGAAAGAGACGGTTAATGTTTCATAGCTAGAAATGGGAAATGGGAAATGGGACAGCAAAGATTCATTTGTTAAGGCAAATGAAGGAGAATACAATAAATTATGATTTGTGTTGATGGAGCATTGTTGCTACCCCCTTTATGGGTGAGGATCGATGTACTCAATTCTGTGGATTATGTGACTAGCTAATACATGTCCCTAGTTTCTATAGCAATATTAAGAAAGTCCTAAATGATGGTTGCAAGGTGTAGTCTTCGAACAGTGGTGCTTGAAGTATATATTCTGGGGTGAAGTTGGATTATAATATCAAGTATGTGTTTTATTTTTTGATTTGATGATGGTTTATTATTGTGAAGGTAGTAAGATGAAAAAAAAAAATTTGGAGGACTTATATGTACTTTTAATTTGACTATTATGGGATAGATGTGAACGAGAGTATCTCATAGCTAGAAAATGGATATTGGACCTTGACGTATCAAGATGGAGTAGAGTAATTTGACTTCAGTAACCGTGGTTGCGCTACTCTTTTTGTTTGACATTGGCAGAGAACCTGATTCCAGAGACTTACTCGGTTTATCAAGTCCTAATTGGGAGTGATCATTTGTAGTTAGGAGATCGAGTAGTAGATTTAAGAGTTCACTTAAATTGGTATCGGTGTTGTGTTGCTTATGCTATATTGGAGACTGGGTGGTTGCATAGTATGGACCGAAGAGACAATATTATATTGTATGAAGTGTATATTAGACCAAGTGGTACCAGATTACAACGAAAATTTTGGGGATTCATCTATAATACACTTATAAGAATTTGATTTTGCTAGAATGCTAATAATTTGGTAACTGTCGATTAGAATGTGAATATTTTGATTTTGTTTGTTTTTGTTGATTGAGGAATATGAGAATCGGATTTCTTTAGGAGTTTTGATGCAGTCTATTTGGAGTTTGTTAAGTACTTAGCAGGATAACACACAATGAATAGGAATATTGATTTTGGAGTTTGGTGGATGTCATGGCATTAGGTGTGATGGTCTCGTTTTACGATTTCATTAATATTTTGTGGCATGATTTCATTGCCTAATGGGAACATGGTTCTTTCATTTTGGTAAAGGAATATTCGGTTGAGATATCGAGATTTTGGATGGTTTTCGTAAGAGACATGATGGAATTGGTCAACGAAATATTTTGTTTGACATATTGATGTCAAATTGTATGCAGTGGTCGTCCACTCGAGGCTACATGAAATGCATTTTTATATTGATATTGAAGAAGCAATGGTCAAGTAAGGACCATTGAAGGTGAAGGTTAGAGAATTTCTGGAGTTCATGGATAATTGAGATATTCAATTTCTGGGCACAACTTTATGGAGTATTTCTTAGATTTTGATGGGGAGTCAATGTTGTTGTTTGGAGATTAGAACTCTTACACTCATGTTCGAGGTCGAGTTACAAATAGGATCGTAATTGGATATTAATTCTTACTATTCTGGAAAAAAAAAAAAAAGAAAGTTGAGTTCTCTCAATATTGGACTTTTGAGGTTTTGGAAAGGATTGGTGATGTGGCTTATCGTTTGGCGTTGCCGCCTAGTTTGGCTCGGGTTCATAATGTTTTTCATGTATCGATGTTGAGGAAATATATGCATAGCCCATCCCATGTGATCAATTATGAGCCACTGCATGTTCGTGACGATTTAACCTATGATGAGCAACCGGTTGAGATCCTCGACACGAAGGAGAAGGTGCTTCGCAATAAAACGATTCATTTGGTTAAAATTTTGTGGCGCAATCATGCGGTTGAAGAAGCCACTTGGGAGCTTGATGAAGAGATGCGTGAGAAGTACCCACACTTGTATGATTGAGGTTAGTGTACAATTTCGAGGACGAAATTTTTTTTAAGGGGGGAAGGATGTGACGACCCTAAATTTTATTTTCATAATTATAATTGGTCATTTAAATATTTAGCTTTTATGATCGTGCCCTATTTAATTATTTTTGCGCTTGGTTCGGGTGTAATTGGCATTATTACAGTTTTAGGATATAAGCCTAATTTTAGTAGATTATGTTTATCAGGCCATTTTTATTATAGATGTGTCGGTAATTTTGGATACTTTAAAATAATTAGTTACCTAAAATTCAGGGATATTATGGGTTAGTGGGGAGTTTTATTAAGTTACTCTTCTAAGGAGTTATATTCTTACGGCTAGGGTTATAAGTTTGGAGAGAATACTGTGGACGGCCCACCGAGATTCGGCGTGATTCGCATTCGAAAAGATTGTGATTGTTTGAGTCGCCACCCGGATTTTAGGTCCGAACCCGAGAAACCGATAAAAAAGATGACTCATTTACCCATTTGAAAAAGGATTTCACTGATCTTGATAAGACCAAAGATTTCTCGGATTCGGGGGTTTGGTTACGAGAGGGGAAGGGTTTTACGGCACCCCTCTCGCCCGGTCCGTGAACCGGCCTCTACTCGATGTTCCATGGGATTTTAAAGAATATTCAAAATTCGATTTATTCACAACATAGGGAGGTTGGGGACGGGAACCACATAAACAATAAAAACATGAGAGATATACCTAAGGTGGATGCTTGTGCTTGATGGTTTATATGAATGATGATGATGATGATAAATGGAATTATTACAAATATTTGCAAAGAAATGAGAAATTACGTAAATTATACAACAAACCCTTAAAATACAAATATTGTGGCCCAACAAACTGTTTTTGCAACCGGATTCGAAATAGGGTTTGAGCGCTCAAAGACAGAGGCTTGAGCGCTCAAACCTCTCAAACCACCTTGAGCGCTCAAGGCCCATGACTTGAGCGCTCAATCAGCCAGTGCTTCCGTGATTTTACTCTCTTTTCCATTGCTTCTCTTCTCATTCTTTACAAGATCAACACTGATCAAACGTTTTTCAAAGGAAATCAAATAAAATAGACGGATTGATCCTTAAAAGAATAGGAAGAGAGAAGAATCCCCATAGATTAATCAAGAAAATACTTTCGAAAAGAGGAATAAAGGAAAAATCCAGATTCCAAACACTACAATAACGACACACACACACTACCAAAGAAACTGTGCCATGGTCCATCATCGAAACAATGAAGTAAACAACAAAATGCCTAAGAACAACTTGAGCGCTCAAGTTATTGACCTTGAGCGCTCAAGCCATAAACTGGCTTAGCAATTTCTGACTTAAAGAAAGGATGGTCAATGATTCTCAGGACCTTAAACCTTTTGAACAAGAGTAAAGAAGGAAGATCCAGTCACTGTTTTGCATTTAAAATGGAATTTTACAAAGGCATTGATCTTTGATCATCATAACTTAGTTAACAAATGTTCATACATGTGTTTCGGAAATAAATACAAGCTGTTTTGAGAATCGCATGAACACAGATAGCTATTAAACAATGATCAAAGCCCAGAAATGGTACAAAAGTTTGCAAAACAGAAACTATTCAGAACTGGGCTTGAGCGCTCAAGGCCGGAGGCTTGAGCGCTCAACCCCTGTTACAACTGCAGATTTGAAAACTCTTTCTAAACCATTTTTAGACCTTTGTGAGTTCAATACAAGTACAAAGAACTTGATTGAACTCACTGGTCCTCCTCAGATGAACCAAAACAGTGAGTTCATCACATGTTTACTACCTTTGCGGAAATGCTTATGGTCTGAAACTTGATTTTGGGCTTGTGAATGGAAGATTGTGGATGATTTGGTTTATATTGTAGCCGAATTGGACAATGTATGTGGTTGGTCGATGATCGAGAATAGAATTTATGGATTTGGATGAGCGGTTTTGCTAGTGGTTTTGATGGCAAAGGGTGGTTTTGTAGAGAGAGAGAGAGAGATGATCGATTTTTCTGAAGGATTTGAGAGATGGAGTGTGGGAGTTAACCTCCAAAACCGGGGGTGGTGGGTGGATTTTATAGAGTGAGTGGAAGGGAAGAGAGGAGAGAGAAAGAGTGGGTTTTGTATTTGGGGGTATTTTTGGGTGTATTTCTGGAGTTAGTGGGGTGTATATACGTATAGAGATCGTAGCAGATCATCCCCAGACGCTCCCATGCAGAAAATCTCATGATTAGATATTCTGCAGGTTGCTGACTGGATCAGAGTTGAGCGCTCAAAGCCGTGGGCTTGAGCGCTCAAGGTGCTTTCTCCTGGTTGAGCGCTCAAGGCTAGGGGATTGAGCGCTCAGGGTGCTTGATGGCAGATTGCTGGCTTGGCTTGGTTCAACAGTGTTTGGTTTGGTTTGGGTTATTTTGGTTGCTGCTTGGTTAATTTGGTCAAGTTCAAGTCAAACTCACAAGTTCCAGGTAATCATGATTGGTCCGCTTCATCATTGGAAATGCTCGAGTGCATTTTGGATTCAAAATTGGGGTGTCTACAAATACTAAGAAGCATAGTGGGATAAAACAACAGCAGTCAAAAGGCATCGAACTTGAGGTGGTTCCGTACTTCGGTTCTCGATCTTCGATCAGTATGTTTATTTCAATTTCGTCTATTACCTTACCTCTTAGTTGTGCCAATTAATTGAGAGGATCCAGTTTTGGGTATATAATTTATTGGGTTTGCTTTTGATGGTTCGGTTGAGAGAGAGAATATGAGGCTTGGGTGCTTTGGTGATTCTTGTCAGATTGTGTGTGGCTTGTGGTTGCTCAATGAATTAATTTGTGGGAGTGGGGATTTGCTTGAATTGAAGAGTGGTGGAAAAAAATATATGATTTTATTACTAATAGCAGTAAAAGAAATGGTCTGTAGGATGTATACATGGGCATGCGAGGACAAAATTATGGTGATTCGAGATTGGGAATTGGGAACTGATGGGTACACATAGGAGTAGGAAATACATTACTTAGAAATTGGCAAATGGGATTTCACACTTTGAAGTTCTGTGGGTTAACAACAATTGGGGTTTTGGTTGTACTTGGGTTTTAATAACATACGGCAATCTTAATTTATACATATAGTTGATATTTAATTAGTTAGTTATTTCGTATTCCTTATTTCTTGTACAGGTTAATCTCTCTTTTTGCATGCTCGAGTTGCAATACTTTTGAATTCAGGAAAATAAAGCCGATAGGTGAGGACTCTGGCAGTGTCTCGGGGAGTTACTGTGTCGACCTCCGTAGGATATTGCATGCATCGTAACTTTATTATTTAATTTATTTAGCTTCCGCACATGGTTAAACCTTTTTGGTAAAGATTGGATTCATTTTATTATTGGTGATCGTTTTTATCATTTGGTTCATGGGATGGTGTGCCCCGTGCTTTGTTGAGACAATTTGGTTTCATTTTATTTAAAAATGAAGAATGGTCTCTTAGTATTCATTATTTATTTATTTCTTTATTATTATTTTAGGCTACGTGTTCCATAAATTGGCTTTGTGGTTCACGGCCGGTCATTTCCCGTTTTGGGGTGTGACAGATAAATTCCGTCTAGGGGGCTATACCAGAAAATATTTACAAGGTCAAAGTTAAAGAGGAATCACATCTAAAAAGTCGAATCTCAATCTTACTAGTCAAAATAAGGAACACAGGAATGCATTTGGAGATATGAGATGTCATAGATTCGTCTTAGCAAGCCATTAGGCCCTTTCAACTCGGGATTAATTCAGATGCATCAACCATGTTCCAGATTGAACTTACTAAAATCGTTAAAAGCATAAATGATCATGTTTATTTTAGAGCCAAGGACCAAATGAAAAAGGAAAAGGGGAGAAGAAAAGACAAATGAAAAAGAAGCAGCAGTCTTCAGAATTGTGGAGGTAGCAGGATCCCTGATGCTATAAACTACGGTGTACTTGTTGGCTGGTCATGGACGTCATCAAGGATCAATTCTGTTCTCTAAGGCTTCCACAGAAAATTGTTAAGCCAATTGTGATGGAGGTAGCAGGATCCCTGATGCTATAAACAACGGTGTACTTGTTGGCTGCTCATGGACGTCATCAAGGATCAATTCTGTCCTCTAAGGCTTTCACAGAAAATTGTTAAGCCAATTGTGATTGTTATAAGTGCCAAGATCAAGTTCAATTCAAGTGTGAAAAAGAGCAAGTGTGTCAGAATCTATATTCTAACCGTGAAGCTGATAAGAAGCTTGTGTAGCTCGGGAGGCAAGCTTCAGGATCTTCTTTTGCATCAACAAAAGTATCACTTAGTTCCATAGGTGCATTAGTATTGTTATTAGAGAGAGAGAGAGAGAGAGAGAGAGAGAGAGAGAGAGAGAGAGAGAGAGAAGTGTAGGGTGGTCATTAACCCTAACATGAGAGAGCTTTATTTATATTGTCACTAAACACGTTACATAACATAACTAAGCAATGTGGGACAAATACAAATAAACTATTCTAACACTCTCCCTCAAGCTGGAGAGTAAATATCAATAAGTCCCAGCTTGTCGCAAAGCAACTCCAATCGTGGCTTGAACAATGGCTTAGTAAACATATCAGCTAACTGGGCACCGGTGGACACAAATGGAGTAGCAATCACTCCACCAGTCAACTTTTCTCGTACAAGATGACAATCTACTTCAATGTGTTTAGTCCTCTCATGAAACACCGGGTTGAATGATATATGGATTGCAGCTTGATTATCACAGTATAGATTCATAGGCACCTGCACATGAAACCCTATCTCTTCAAGAAACGAATGTATCCACACAACCTCACATGTCATGTGAGCCGCCTTTGCACTAGACCGCGCAACTACCGTCTGCTTCTTACTTTTCCAATTAACAAGGTTTCCACCAAGAAAGATACAATATCCTGTAGTGGATCTCCTGTCAAATGGTCCTCCTGCCCAATCAGTGTCAGTGAAGGTCTCAACACGCAAGTGTCCACTAGCTCTATAAAATAGACCACGCCCTGGATGGGCTTTGAGATACCTCACAATCCTTAAAACCGTTTCCCAATGCGGAAGACGAGGAGCCGACTTAAATTGGCTAACCAAACTAACTGTGAATGAGATATCTGGACGAGTAACGGTAAGATAATTCAGCTTTCCAACCAAGCGACGATATTGATCAAGATTAGAAAGCAACTCCCCCTGATCAACACACAGTTTGACGTTAGGGTCCATAGGAGTCACAATAGGTTTTGACCCCAGTAAATCAGTCTCATCTAAAATATCCAACACATATTTCCGCTGTGATAGATTAACACCATCCTTAGACCGCACTACCTCAATACCCAAGAAATATCTCAATTTTCCCAAATCTTTGGTATGGAACTAACGTTGTAGGAAAAGCTAGGAAAAGCTTCAACTCATCAATACCTTTTAGATTATCGCCGGTAATGATAATATCGTCTACATAGACAATCAATAATATTTTCCCTTGGTCAGATGTGAGAGAAAAAACAGAATGATCAGAATGGCAGCGCTTCATGCCAAATCGCAATACAGCATCACTAAACTTTCCAAACCAAGCCCTCGGAGACTGCTTAAGCCCATACAGAGCTTTCCGAAGGCGACATACGTGAGAAGACTCCCCCTAAGCAACAAACCCGGGTGGTTGCTCCATATAAACCTCCTCAACGAGATCCCCATGCAAGAAAGCATTCTTAACATCCAACTAAAATAAGGGACAACCAAGATTGGCAGCAAGAGAAATAAGGAGTCAAACGGAGCCAAGCTTGGCAACCGGTGAAAACGTCTCTGCATAATCGACACCATAAGTCTAGGTGTAGCCCTTGGCGACAAGACGAGCTTTGTAACGCTCAACAGTCCCATCAGGATGATATTTCACAGTATACACCCAACGACACCCAACAGTAGTTTTTCCAGGAGGAAGTGGAACTATCGTCCAAGTATTACTGCTATGAAGAGCAGACATCTCCTCCATAGCTGTCCGCCACTCAGAAATAGACAAAGCTTCCTGAACATTGTGAAGGACGAAAACAGAAGACACAGAAGTAGCAAAAGCACGAAGAGATGGAGAAAGATGATCATAAGAAACAAACTGAGCAATAGGATGATAAGTAGCACAAGTACGTTTACCTTTGCGGAGGGCAATGGGTAGAGAATCTGGGGATGAAACCAAATCATCAAACAAAGGAGTTGGGGAGGGATCCGGATCTCGCAACGGAGGAGAAAATGGAGCGGTGAGAGGAAGCGGAGCCGGTGCAGCTCGAGGACAGCGAACATATACCTGCAATGGTGGTGGAGGGGGTGGGAGGAGTAAAGGTTCCTGAATCGGCATGTAGACTGAGAGGTCCTCAGAGGGAGAAGTAGAGGGGGTGGGAGGCTATGAAGCACGAATACTCTATTTTGGCCTCCATATCACGTATCGTACGCGAATCGGATACGGATACGGATACGCTCCGGATACGTATCCGATACATTTTTTTTAAAGTATCCAGAATTTAAATTTATTTTTTGGTATTCGGATACGTTTTGGATACGCTCGGATACGTTTTGGATACGCTAGGATACGTTTCAGATACGCGCGGGGGTAAATATGTTATTGCTCGAAATATATGGGGTAAAATTGCAATTAGATCTGGTGTTGTGTTGTTTTGTACCTCTAATAAGCTAAATTACACTGGAAGCCGCCCAATTTAAGTTCTTATCATTTTATATGCTCTAGTATTTGTTATTATATCAATTTAAGACCCCAGCTTTTGTATATTTTATTTTCTACATCTAATGAAGCATGGTCAAACTATAATATCTATATATCTATAATTTATTTTTATTTATTTTTATATAACGTATATTTCATTTTTTAGGAATTAAAAATTATATATATAAAATATATATTTTATTTACTTTTATATTCAACGTATCCCTCAACGTATCGTATCCTACTTTTTGAAAAAATCACGTATCCGCATATCCATATCGTATCCGTATCACGTATTTGTATCTGTGCTTCATAGGTGGGAGAGATGGTGTAGTCTGACTCGCAAAATACGGTACGGACTCATGAAAAGTAACATCAGCAGACATAAACTGACGACGAAGGGTTGGAGAATAACACTTATATCCCTTTTGAGTACGGGAATAACCTAGAAACACACACTAGATGGACCGCAGATCAAGTTTATCCCGATCAGGGTTCAGTTCATGAACATAACATGTGCACCCAAAAACCTTAGGAAGAATGGAATAGAGTGGGCGGGCGGGACATAATAAAGTATATGGTATTTGACCCCCTTAAAACAGTAGATGGCATCCTATTAATAAGATAACCAGCAGCAAGAACCGCATCACTCCAATAAGATTTTGGAACATTCATTTGAAATAAGAGAGCACGGGTGACTGTCAATATGTGTCCCAATTTGCGTTCAGCAACTCCATTTTGTTGTGGAGTTCGAGCACAAGAGGACTAATGTAAAATTTCATGTTCATCCAAAAATTGTGATAAAGCATTACAAAAATATTCACAAGCATTATCAAAATGAAAAATGCAAATATCCACACCAAATTGTGTTCTTATTTCCTTATAAAAAGATTTAAAAATAGAGTACAACTCTGAACATTTTTGCATAAGATAAATATAATTAGCCCGAGAGTAATCATCCACAAATACCACAAAATATTGAAAGTGAGACCGTGATGGAACACGCATAGGACCCCAAACATCTGAATGCACTAAGTGAAAAGGACTCGACAGACGACGTTCTTCCCTAGGGAAAAAGAGACACGACGATATTTACTAAACTCACACACTTCACATGGAAGTGACTCAACACGACGACATGACGGGACCATCCGTTTAAGGTTCTGAAGAGACGGATGACCGAGACGACAATGATACTGGAAAGGTGAAACTGTGGATTGGAATGCAACAGAGGTAGACTGCTCGCCATCCAAAAAGTAGTATAGGCCACCACGTTCAACTCCACCGCCAATCTTCCTCCCCGTTTTGAGATCCTGAAATACACAAGAATTAGGAAAGAAGGTCATTGAACAGTTTAAAGCGTTGGTAATCTTACTAACAGACAGAAGACTAAAGGGAAATCGAGGAACATGTAGAACAGTATCTAAAGAAAGAGAGGGATTTAAAGTAACCAAACCCAAACCAGCAATTTGTGTGGTAGAACCATCAGCCAATGTAACACGAGAAGAGGTCCTAAAAGGACGACAATCAGACAAGACAGTAGAGACACCAGCCATATGATCGGAAGCACCAGAATCAACGACCCAAGGGGTATGAGAAGCAAGGTAAGCAGAAGGGGGACCTTTCTGAGCGAGCATAGCAATGGAGGCAGAAGTCTGAGTAGAACGGTAGTGCTGATACTCATCCTTTGGAATGGTAACTACATGAGAGGCGCTGCTGGAAGAAACCTGTGAACCATCATCCTCAGAAATTGTGACCTGGTGGGCAGATGGGCGACCATGGAGATCCCAATAATAGTCAATAGTATGATTATTGACATTGCACCAACTGCAATGTCGAGGCACTCTCCCACGGCCTTGACCACCTCCTCCTGGTGCACGACCTCCACGACCAGAATCACGACTAGAACCTCGGCCAATATCACAACTAGAACCTCGTCTAGTATCACGATTAGAACCTCCACGACCAGAATCACGGTCGGAACCACTACGATCAACTCCCCTTGATGTTGGGCCACCAATAGGATAACCACCACGAGAAACTGTAGTGACTAAGGCTTAACGGTCAAAAGGCAACTGAGAAGCAGTCACAGAACCAATATCCGAAATAGTAGTCTGGCGAATACGACTGAAAACCCCACCAAGAAATGGTAAGGTCCGTTCTCCCAAAATCTGCGACCGAACTGAATCATAAGTAGGGGAAGGCAACAAACAAAGACTGTCGTTGGCGCTCCATAACTTGAATATCATCAGAAATAGGCTGAGCAATCTTGATCTCCTCACATAGACCACAAAACTTAGCATAATGAGTTTCCAAAGATTGCTCACCCATGGATAGAGAGAAGAAGTCCTGATGAAGATCATATTTCCGACGAAGATTATTAACCCCAGAAAATATCTCCTGAGCATGTCTCCATACAAGGTTGGCTGTGAGTAAAAACATCAAAGGACCACTAATCTGGGGCTCCATAACATTCCATAAATCGGACGAGCATTCGCAGATTTCCATGCAGCATACGCTGAACTAGTTGTCGCAAGAGGATCATCAGTGAGCCATTGTGAGGTTGACTCACCCTCAAAATAGACTTCAACAACCTTGGCCCAAATAGCATAATTCTTATTATTCAAAATGATGGACGTAATAGGTCTCCTATCATGATATGGAGACGAGATAGAAGGAATAACAGTAGAACCAGAGCTAGCACTAGAAGCAGACTTATCCTCTTACATTTTACCAAATAATGGAGAACCAAATAACCAAAATGATCACCAACAAATCAAAGCCCACCAACTACTGTCCCAATCAGTCAGGCAAACACTTGCAATAATCAACTAAGCAACAAATAATAATCCACCAAACAGAACATGTATCTGCTGGTAACTGAGAGAGAGAATCACCAACAAAAAATACCAAAACGATATACAAGTCAGACCAGAATTTGAGTTGTGATCGAACAATAGCAGAAGAGAAATAAATAGCAACATGAAGCAACCGATAGTACTGAGTGATGAAATCTCGAGCACAGACAGTGATCTCAAGCACTAACTAGCAACATGAAGCAGTGACAATGATTTCGAAGGCATATCCAAAACTGTCGAGCACTGTTAGAATAAGTTTATATTAGTTTTGTCCCACATCGCCTATCGTAGACTTGTAATGTGATGCATGATAATATAAATATCATTGACATGTGTTAGGGTTTGTTAACACCCTATACACTTCTCTCTCTCTCTCTCTCTCTCTCTCTCTCTCTCTCTCTCTCTCTCGCTCTCAAATAACATGGTATCAGAGCGTCAGACCCATCAACACCTAAAACCACCGTTGTCCTAATCCTAAACCTTAACCACCATTGCAAATCCACCATAGCCGCCTCTCATCCACCGTCGTTCACCCTTGTTCATCATCATACAAATCTAAAAACCCTAATACGAGGGCTACAGAGCCCATTCGAGCCCTACCAAACCGCAATCCCTACTAGAACCTCAACCCTCTACACCAATTGATATCCATCCAGTAAATACCCTAAAACGAAACCCATTATCGACCAGGATATGACCCTTAAAACCTTCGATTAACCTCTTATACGACTAACCCAGTTCAAAAAAAAAAAATACTAACCCAGTTCAGCGGTCCCACCATTCGACCCCCTTTTTGAGAGAAATCTAGTTTACTCAATTCGAAACCCTAGCGACAGCCTTCGTCCGACGTCGTCAGTCTCCAGGAGTCTTCGTCAGCCATCTTATGTCTCCAGCGAGTCTTCTTCAACCCTCGTCTGCCTCAAATCTTGTCTGCCTCTGACCCAGTGTCTCTGATCCAATGATCCATTGATGTTCAAAACTTCTTAATCGACTGTGCAATCACTCGATTAAAGTTAGACGAACCTGAATTTTGTTCTATCAGCTTCAATCGATTCTCAATTGCTTTCACAGTAATTACTTCGTGGTATATTCATTTGATGAGGTAATTGGGTTCATACGTTGTTAGTTCTAGCTCTGTTGCTGCTCTGTGGGTTCTACTTTTTTTTCTTCATATAAATGGATGGTTTTGTCGGTTTGTTGACATGTGGTTTGCATGTTGGTTATGTGCAATCTGATGAGTTATGATGATTAGTTGTGGTTGATCTGGGGCAGTAACCGAGCCTTGGTTGATTTGTGGTTCAGTAGTATTATTGGTCGTTATTTGGTTGATAAAGTTGCTTCCACTTTAGTTGTTGGTGTTTGACAGAATAGTGGTTGGTTGATAAGTTGATTGGTTTTGGCACAATGTCTGAAGACAAGTCTGGTTCTGGTTCTAGTTCTATTGTTATTGGTAGTTCTTCCAGCTCTTCTCGGCGTCGTGAAAAGGATTCCATTACTTCCATTCTTTTGAATAGCAACAATTATGTTATTTGGTCTCGCGCGATCAAAGTTTATTATATGGGTGAGCGAAAGTTTCGTTATTTGACGGATGATCCCCCTGCCAAAAAGGCTAAGGATTATGGTGATTGGGAAGTTGAGAATTGTCATATTCTTGTTGAATTGTGGAATAGTATGGAACCCCAAATTAGTGCTCCTCTGTTTTATCTCGACACTGCCAAGCAAGTGTGGAATCGGCTTGCCGGGATATATTCTGGTGTTAATAATCTTCGTCGTACATATGATCTCCACCATCAGTTCTTTTCTGTCATTGGGTACTAGATCTTTGGAGGACTACTATTCCAAATTTCGTGGCACTTGTGAGGAACTCCGTGTTTATGAGCCTATCTCCAGTGATCCTCAAGTTATGGAGCGTCAGCATGAGCGTTTGGAGGTCGCTCGATTTCTATATGGTTTGTCGTCCTTCTATGATCCAATTCGGTCTCAGATACTGGGAGAGTAGGAGTTTCCCTCTCTCGATGAGGTGTTTCGTCGTCTTCGCCAGGCTTCTATCTCAGATGCTGGTTCTTTTTCTCAGCCACCACTTGATCGTTCTGCTTTAGCTGTTTCCGATGGTTTTGGATCGAGTAGTGGCTGTGGTCGCAGCCGTGATTCTGGGTTTAGCAGTCATGGTCGTGGTTCTGGTAGTCGAAGTTCTGGTAGCTATGATGCAGGTAATAGTTCTGGTGGTCGTGGTGATTCTGGGTTCAGTGGTCGTGGTTCTGGTCGTGGTGGTATTAGTCACGGTCGCACATCAGGGGGAGCTCGTTCTGGTCTCGGTGGTTCTGGTAGTGGCCGTGGTACCCGATTTTGTACTCATTATAGGGGTACCAATCATACAGTGGATTATTGTTACAATCTTCATGGTTATCCCCAGGCTCATCAGGTTACTCATTCTGAGGATACTGGACACTTTGCTCATGCTTCAGACGACAAGGTGACTATGTCAGCAGAGGAGTACCAGCAGTACCAGCGCCTTATGTCAATTCAGCCTTCTGTTGAGATTTCTTCCTCCACTGCTACGTTTGCTCAGACATGTCCCTCCGTTGCTTATGTTGCATCCTCTTTTTCTTCTCCTTGGGTTATCGATTCTGGTGCTACTAATCATATGACTGGTACTTCTAAATTCTTTTCTACTTGTCAGTCCATGGATAAAACCTTTCATGTTACCTTAGCAGATGGTTTGGGTTCAATTTATGCACTCTCCATCCTATTGCTCATTTTGTTTCCTATGATCATTTGTCACCGTCACTTCGAGCTTTTACTACTTCGGTTTCTTCCGTTTTTGTTCCTAAGTCTACTCAGGAGGCCTTATCTGTATCTAAGTGGCGGAAAGCTATGGAGGATGTGATGTCTGCCCTTCATCATAATGGCACTTGGGAATTGGTTCCTCTTCCTGTTGGTAAGACTACTGTTGGCTGTCGTTGGGTCTTCACTGTCAAGTATCTTCCTGATGGCACTGTTGAGCGCTATAAGGCTCGCCTTGTTGCCAAAGGCTACACCCAGATTTATGGTGTTGATTATTCAGAGACGTTCTCTCATGTTGCCAAACTTGGTTCCGTTCGAGTTCTTATTTCTCTCGCTGTGAATCTTGGTTGGCCATTGTTTCGATTGGATGTCAAGAATGCCTTTCTCCATGGGGATCTTCAAGAGGAAGTTTACATGGAGCAACCACCTGGGTTTGTTGCTCAAGGGGAGCGTAATCAGGTCTGTCGACTTCGTAAAGCTATTTATGGCCTCAAGCAGTCTCCTAGGGCCTGGTTTGGCAAGTTCAGTGATGCGGTTTTGAGATTCGGTATGCATCGTAGTCAGACTGACCATTCTGTGTTTTCTCTCACTTCTGATCGAGGGAAAGTATTGTTGATTGTATATGTCACACATTATCGTTACCGGTGATGACCAGCGAGGTATTGGTGAGTTAAAAACCTTCTTACATCGGCAATTTCATACTAAGGATTTGGGAAAACTTCGGTACTTTTTAGGTATTGAAGTGGCCCGGTCCAAAGAAGGTATTAACTTATCACAAAGAAAGTATGCGCTGGATATTCTTGAGGATACAGGTTTGTTGGGAGCTAGGCCTGTTGAGACTCCTATGGATCCCAATGTCAAACTGTGTGTGGACCAAAGGGAGTTACTTCATAATCCTGATCAGTATCGCCGGTTGGTTGGTAAGTTAAATTATCTCACGATTACACATTCGGATATCTCATTTGCAGTTAGTTTGGTGAGTCAGTTTATGTCAGCTCCTCGTTATCCACATTGGGAGGCTGTCCTCAGAATTGTGAAGTATCTTAAGCAACATCCAGGACGAGGTTTGTTGTATCGAGCCAGCGGACACTTATGCGTTGATGCGTTCACTGATTCTGATTGGGCAGGAGGGCTGACTGATAGGAGATCTACTACTGGTTATTGTGTCTTTCTTGGTGGAAATCTTGTTAATTGGAAAAGCAATAAGCAGACAGTAGTAGCCCGGTCTAGTGCAGAAGCAGAGTATAGAGCAATGGCACACACAACATGTGAGGTTGTGTGGCTGCGATCATTTCTTGAAGAGATCGGATTTAGTGTGCAATTGCCCATGCCGCTGTATTGTGATAATCAAACGGCTATTCATATTGCCTCAAATCCAGTATTTCATGAGAGAACTAAGCATATTGAGGTTGATTGTCATCTAGTACGTGAGAAGTTGACTGGTGGTGTGATATCTACTCCATATGTGTCTACTGGTGCTCAATTGGCCGACATGTTTACCAAATCATTGTTCAAGCCGTGGTTAGAGTTGTTGTGTAACAAGCTGGGTGTAGACACCCCAATTTTAAACCCGAGATGCGCTCGAGCATTTCCGATGATGAAACAGACTAATCATGATTACCTGGAACTTGTGAGAATGACTTGAACTTGACCAAAATCAGCCAAACACCACCCCAAGCAACCAAAACAGCGCAAACCAACCCAAGCACTGTTGAACCAAGCCAAGCCCACAATTTGCCATTAATCACCTTGAGCGCTCAAGCCCATGGCCTTAAGCGCTCAATCCTGGGAAAGCACCTTGAGCGCTCAAGCCCACGGCTTTGAGCGCTCAACTCTGATCCAGTCAGCAACTGGCAGAGTATCTCATCATGAGATTTTCTGCATGGGGAGCGTTTGAGATGATCTTATACGATCTCTATACGTACAATGTACTCCACTAACTCTAAAAATACACCAAAAATACTTCTAAAATACCAAACCCACTCTTTCTCTCTCTTCTCTTCTCTTCCCTCCCACTCACTCTATAAAAACCACCAGGCACCCCTGGTTTTGGGGTTACGAATTGACACACTCCATCTCTCTGAAATCATCCAGAAAACAATCATCTCTCTCTCTCTCTCTACAAAACCACTGATCCACCATCAAAACCATCGGCAAAAACCACCTTTCAAAACCAGAATTCATCCCTTGATCATCAATCAGCCATATACATTGTCTCATTCATCCACAACACTAACCAAAACACCTGAAATTAACCACTCCCAAGCCAGAAACCGAGTTCAAGCCACGATCATTTTCTAAAGGTAGTAAAAAATGTGAAAACTTCACTGTTTTGGTTTTTCTGAGGAAGACCAGTGAGTTCAAGCAAGTTCTTGGTACTTGCCTTGGACTCACAAAGGTCTAAAAGTTATTTAAAAACAGTTTCAAAACTTGCAGTTATAACTGGGGTTGAGCGCTCAAGCCCAGTTTTGGACAGTTTCTGTTTTGCTGACTTTTATGCTCTCTTTTGGTGTTGATCGTTATTTAATGGTTAATTATGTTTGTTTAATCCACAAAACAGCTTATTTCTGTTTCAAAAACACATGCATAAGTGCAAATTGACCATTTTTATGACGATCAAGCATCGAAACCTTTGAAAATCTTGTATTTAAGTGTTGAACCGGGGCTGTCCAACCTCTTAAACCTTTATTTTATGCTCAAGGTCCTGAGAATCGTTAAAATCAACTTTCAAGTAAAAAATCAGGAAGCCAGATTATGGTTTAAGCGCTCAAGGTCATTCACTTGAGCGCTCAAGCTGTTCTTGAGCAGTTTCTGATTATTTATTGTTTCGATGATGGATCTTGATTTACTATATTTCTGGTGTGTGTGAGTTGTTATTTCTGTGTTGAAATCTGGATCCCTCTCTCACTCCTTCATTTTCAAACATTTCTTTATTAATTTGCGGTGATTCAACTCTCTTCTCATTCTTTTAGGGATCAATCTACCTGATTTCGTTTGATTTCCTTTTGAAAATGTTTGACCAATGTTTGATCTTGTAAAGAATGAGAAGAGAAGCTGTAAAAAGAGAGTAAAATCACAGAAGCCAGGAATTGGTTTGAGCGTTCAATCCATGAGCATTGAGCGCTCAAACTGGTTTAGAGAGGTTGAGCGCTCAAGCCTTTGTCTTTGAGCGCTCAATCCCTATTCTGGAATCCAGTTTGCAAAACAGTTTGTTTGGGCCTCATGTTTGTACTTTCTGGGATTGTTGTATAGTTTCTGTAATTTCCCATTTCTTACAAATGTTTGTAATAATTTCACGTGTTATCATCATCATCATTCATGTAAATCATCTAGCACAAGCATCCACTTTAAATATGCATTTCTATGCTTTTATTGCTTACATGAGTCCCGTCCCCGATTCCCTGTTTATATGAACAAATCAAATTTCAAATATTTCCAAAATCCCACAAAACATTGAGTAGAGACCGGTTCACGGACCGGGCGAGAGGGGTGCCGTAAAACCCTTCCCCTCTTGTAACCAAACCCCCGAATCCGAGAAATCTTTGGTTTCACAGTGGCTAGTAAAAATCTTTTTCAAATGGGTAAACGAGTCACATTTTTATCGGTTTCTCGGGTTCGGGCCTCAAATCCGGGTGGCGACTCAAACAATCACAATCTTTTCGAACGCGAACCGCACCGAATTCCAGTGGGCCGTCCACACTGGGACTTTTTGATATTTATTCTCCAGCTTGAGGGGGAGTGTTAGAATAAGTTTATATTAGTTTTGTCCCACATTGCCTATCGTAGACTTGTAATGTGATGCATGATAATATAAATAACATTGACATGTGTTAGGGTTTGTTAACACCCTATACACTTCTCTCTCTCTCTCTCTCTCTCTCTCTCTCTCTCTCTCTCTCTTCTCTCTCTCTCTCTCTCTCTCTCAAATAACAAGCACCATGGATGGATTGTGAGGGTCGTTTTAGGATTGTGGTTGTCGAGTATTGGGTTGTTGATTACGAGACAGTTCAAGTATCAACAGAGGATTTTCGAAGCTGGGTATGGATTTCGAGTGAAAGGGGGTCGACAAATGAGATCGAAATCAACTATATGGGGTTCGAAAAGGGTATATTAGGGTTGTTTTGTGGTTTTCAGAGGTCGATTAGGGCTGATTTGTGGTTTTCAAAGTTGTGGTTTTCAGAGGTCGATTAGGGCTGATTTGTGGTTTTTAGAGGTCGATTAGGGCTCAATTGTAGTTTTCAGGGGTCGATTAGGGTACATGAATGGTTTCTTTGGGTTTTTCGAGTGCTGCTCTGTATTGGGTTTCAGCTTTCGAAGTCGTATGGTGGCTGTGTTGTAACGATTTAGGGTTTTTTAGGTTTAGGGTTTGGGGAGAAGATGGCTGACAGATTGTTAGGGAAGACGATGGAGATAATGGCTAGGGTTAGGGATGACTGAAGATGATGGCTAGGGTTACGGTGGAATCAGATGTGGCTCTGATACCATGTTATTTGTGAGAGAGAGAGAGAGAGAGAGAGAAGTGTAGGGTGTTAATTAACCCCAACATGAGAGAGCTTTATTTATATTGTCACTAAACACGTTACATAACATAACTAAGCAATGTGGGACAAATACAAATAAACTATTCTAACAAGTATGAAGGAACTGCAGTAAAGGTCATGAACGAAAGAGATTGAAAAACTTGATGAGGTCTATGATGAATACTGAATAACAAAGAATGCAACCTCAAATCGCACTAGAATGCTTGAAAAGAGAGGAGAAACTATGCTAAACAAACCGATAACGGATATTTAGTGATGGATTAAGGAAAATATAACCAGAATTGAAAATGCTGAAGCAACTTAGTAATGGAACTCATTAATGGTTGTGAAACTGATTGACATTCGCTGAAGTTGATGGATATATGGTTGTGGTAAATCCTTCAAACTATTTGAGTTCATCTATTTATAGCTACAGATACAACCTTTTTCAGGTCTGAACCACATTCTGCACCTCCCTCTTGAATTTGCCATGTGGATCATGTTGTGCTTTGCCTCCAACCCAATGAATGACCTTCTCTAGCCCCGTCCTCCATAAATGGCCACTTGTTATCCTTGCAACTTACCCGTTAACACATTTATGCCCAACTATTGAGCAACATGTCCTGCTTTCTATTTTGTGTGATTCAGCTCCTGAGTGATAAGGGCATCGAATATATTTAGAACTTTAAAATAGCATGAACAAATATCACACCAACCCATAAGTTTCCATGCGCCTTCGGCAACAACCAAATTTAGTCCAGCATATTCAACCCCAGGCAGTTCACTGAGAGAAAAAGAAAGCATCCTCATAACTAACCTCCCTCTACCAAAACAAGACCCCTAACACATCCAAGTCATTTGGCCAACCACGACATGAGGCTTTTTCTCGAAGGGTGGTCATTTAGGGAGAAAAGAGCATGTTATAATGCTAGTTCCAAAACAATGCCATATCTTCTCTTAGAATAATTGACATAGAGTCAAGAATCTCTTATGGATCTTCAAGGCGTTTGAGAAACATTGCAGCCTAGAGGTGAATATGACATTGTAGAAACCAAAATATTGTCAAAGACACATACATTTTGCAATCTATGGTGGAATAAGTGCCATGAAGAGGTCATAATTAAGCATCTCTTTCGAATAACGCTTGTTGAGCTATCAAAATAAAAGTGGCAGAAATTTATCAAAACCAAAATGTTGATGATTGAAAGGCCTATGCGGACACATCAACACCATTTGTCAGCAAAAGTATGTGTTGCGGAACGTGAGTCATGAATCCAGTTTATATATGAATATCTTCACAAATCACAAGCCTTCTCAACATCTAACTAGAGTCTACTTTATTTAGCCATTAGAAATGTGTCCAAGGTTTGTCACCATAAGAGAAGCATTTTGCATGTATAAAGTTATGGTACACCAGTAGTTCTAGCCTCAGATCATGATTCTAGTAAACAGATGACAAAGTACATACACGGCCAATCCATAGGAATTAGGATAGTAGCCCTACCTTATCTGTCGGATATTTAAGACTGTTATTCAACAAAACTTTGGCTCTTGACCAAGTGAAATGACAAATTAGGATTGTTGTGGCTGACAATAACTAGTCGGGAAGGACAACAACTAGTCAGGAAGGCTAGTTAAGTTCAACTACTTTGTTCAATGTTCTAAACTACTGCATTTCCATAACACCACGAGCTAAAAATAATCATTGTTGAAGAATCACTTACCACTACGCTTAATTGATCAATGACGGGCTTGAACTGAATAGAACACTTGGCCGAACTACCGGCCCAGTAGAATTCAAGATAATGCTATACTATAATAGCACAAGAAAACTTAGCAATAGGCAAATAGGAAACAAAATTTGAAGAAACAATGTTTCATAACACTTACTGCAGCCATCAGAGACCCCCCTGTAAGTCCTCCTACAAGCGAGCCTTTGCTTCCTGATCTTTTATCTACTAGCAGAATGCAAACTTTGCAGTTATACAAAAACTATAGCAAAATAATTCCAATAGAAACAATTACTAAAAATTTGTAGAAGTACATATTGAAAAGATAGGATCACAGAGGATCAGTGGTGGAGCAACTCAAACCCATGAGGTTGTTGAACTTGGAGTTTCAACCCGAATGAAGCCAGGGATTACTGTGATTCTGATCCATTTGTTTGTTTGTTTAGGCCAACTATTATTTGCAGTGTAACGATATCATAAGTAATCATTTGTTTGATTGCCAGGATGGACAATTGAATTATGCAACCAAATTAACATTATGGACCATCGTAATCTATAGAGAAGGGCCCATAAAGGGACAAGGCCGGACATACCATTCATCCAGGTATTTGAATAGCCATCCCTCTGATTGCAGGAACAATTATGGGGCAACAATTTGGTCAGCTGGGATTGAGTGTGGACTTCCCAACAACAACCAAAAAACGGGATTATGCAGAACTAAGTGGCCGTAGTCCAATGGCATATGGGACACGCTCTTTTCAAATGGTATATATATGCTTGTAATTGTGATATTTTCTTTAGCTAAGTGTTATGATGTTGACATGTATTTCTCCAGGGACAGGAGTAATAATTGAGCCAACACCAAGTGGTATGTGAGAGTGCGAGGGCGTGCCAGGAGACATGGAATCCCCAAATGTAAAGATGGAAATGCGCTTGAATCTAAAACCTCCTTAAAGCAACGTGATACTTTTATAGAGGAACTAAAGTAATAAGGTTCTGATTGCCTTGAACAAGGACTTCAACAACAAAAGAAAAACTAAAATTACATACTCCGTAGAAGAAAGGAGATAAAAAGAGATTGACATGGTTGAGAAAGAAGGAGAAACCTGCTAACTAGATAGCTAAGGAATGATATTAAGAAAAGATAATTGTTGCTTTAAGTGTTGGTGTGTGGACCTTTCAAATGATAGCTTAAGATGTAACCGTCCATGACTTGAACCATGATGCTTCAAAATAGCTTCCATATGTTTTTTTACATTCCCGCCAAATCTCTTCTTAAATACGGATGAATCTATGTTCACAAGTGTCCCATTAAGCCAAAATAACAATCCATGATCTCACTATTTTCCACATGTTATTTGGCCCATAAACCCATGAACAAACTAATTAAAAATATATATTTATATTAATCCTATAATTTAGGTAACCACCTTATCCTTTTTCTCCTGAAAATATTAACCTCCAAAATTATAGGGAATTCGGCTCTATCATAACCGAATTCAATTTTAAAAATTCCCCCTCCAATCTCATGACACGTGTACAGTCGAGATACACTGTCTTTGGTTCACATTTCCAAAAAAATTTCCAAAAAGATTCCTTCCCCATCTCTCCAATCATTAATTACATTTCTCTCTCTACTCATACCACTTTCTCCAATCATTAATTCTCATTTCTCTCTCTATCTCTCTCCAATCATTACACATCTCTCTAATTATTACTTTTTCTAAAAACTCATCCAAACACTATCTCAAAAAAATTCTCAAAAAATTTCTTCTCAAAACTCTAAACCAAACACAGTGGTGATCCCTCCCATCTAAGGCTCTACCGCTGGAGGGCATATATGCAAGCTCTTTGCCCCAAAACTGAGCAGTTTCTGATGACGTAAAATTTGAATTGAAATAGACACAACTAGTCTACTACATAATAAAAAATAACGAATCATTGTGTCAAGTGGAGAAAAAGGAAAGGAATTTACAGGCAAAAAGACCACCAGCAGTAAGCAGCGCTCCGTAAGCTGCAGCGGTGGCAGGGGCAATGTCTGGGCCAGATGAAAGTTGCAGCGAAAACGGGTGCTAATGGGCTCCAATTTTCCGTTGAAGAGGAGGCATCGTCGACCCCTAAATCTATGGGTGGGACTTACAGTTGCATAGATGGCTGAAGAAACGCGAGACGAAAACATTCCTCTTCCAGTACCATGAATAGACCAAAGTGACATTGGAAATTTTGGAGGCTGATATGTAGCTGCCACTGGTATCAGATACGAACAGGACGATGCCATCACCACTCGCAATTCTAGGTCCGCCCACCCCGGACCTCTATATTGCCAAAGCCCGCAACTTGGATTCAGCAGAAGCCAAGAGAAAGAGAAAAGAGGACAAAATAATTAAGAAGGAAATTGGAGAGAAAATTGAAGAGAAAATAGGAGGAAAGTTAGATAGGAATTTGATTGTTTTTCTTTCTCATCTTTAACAACCAAACAATGGAAGTTTTAATTTTTCATTCCTTTCTATTTCTTTCCCCAACAACCAAACAGAGTCTAAATTGTAGACATTTAACAGAGATTTCGGAAGCAAAAAAATGGACTTATTTCACTTTTAGTCCCCCTCGGTTATAGAAATTTACGTATGTGATCCCTAAACTATCAATTGCAATTTTTTTATCCCTGGACTATCTAATGCAAAATGATTAGGCCATCGTGTATCCTGGGGTCGAAACAAATGAAAAATAATTACCCAAAAAAAAAAAACAAATGAAAAATGTCATGACCTACACGGAGACCCCCTCATCTATTCTCATTTTTCATGGAGACCCCATAACCTTTAAGAAAATTCATATACATCCTCTCATCTTTCACCTTTAGCCATTCTGACTAGGGTTGCTCAAAAAAACCGGTGAACCGTGAATCCGGTCCGAACCGATCCGTACCTTTTGGATTTTAACCGTGGATTAATGGTCCGGACACGGATTCAAAAAATAAAAAACTGTGACTTTTGGATCGGACACGGATTTTGATTTTGAAACCGTGGATTAAACGATCCGGACCGTGAGATTTTTATTATATATAATTTTTTCACTTTTATAATTATATAGATATTGTTAATTTAGTAGACTTACGGTTTGTAGGAGTTATCAGTTATGGTGCGATATTGTTATCTCAATAAAATCTAGGGGGGTAAAGTGTTATAAGTGCTACTATATAATACTCTCTAACTTGTAACCTAATCTGCTATTGTCTTGCTATTTTGAACTTTGAACTTTTTGGAAATGTCTTGCTATTGTCTACTATGTGGTAGTGCCTCTGTTTGTGAGTGAACTGGAAGTGTTAATCTGCTATTGTCTTGCTAGTTTGAACTTTGAACTTTCTTGAAATGTCTTGCTATTGTCTTAATCTGCTATTGTCTTGTCTCTGTTGCTAGTCTTGTTATTGTCTTAATCTGGAAATGTTTCCAACTTAACTTTCTATTTAGTACATTTACTACTTGCTAGTGGCTTACTGCCTTTGTTTGTTGTTTTTTCCGAATAAGTTGAAAATCCGCGGATTAATCCGGAACCGATCCTGACTCACTGTTCGGATTGGAACCGAACCGTGAGACTTTTGGATCGGACACGGATTGTATTTTCAAAAAACCGTGACTCGCAGATTAGGATTGGATTCATGCCAATCCGAACCGATCCGGACCGTGAGCACCCCTAATTCTGACCTCTCATGTTATATTACCGTTAAGTTTTAAGGATAAATGCTACCAATTGGACGAAAATGCCCTAGTTGAGGGCAAAAGATAGAATTAGGGAATCCGGGGGCGGGGAGGGAGGGGTTGAGAGCTTCTCTCTCTACATTCTCAAGAGAGAATGCACTCCACATCCAAAAAATCTCGATAAGTACTAGATTATGAGGTAATTTATGCTCTATTTGGTACTTTTGATGTTAATGCTGTGTTTTTCCAACATAATGCTTTCCATCTCGCTTGAATTTTTGATTTCTTCATCATCAGCCATTCCTATTTGGGGAGCCTAAATATCAAACCCACCACTATCTATAGCTTTGGCCAGATCTTCCGAAATGGGTCATTAATGAGCTAGTTTCACACGCAGATTCAAGTCACTACATCAAAATCCAGTGGGTAATGATTTGTTTCAGTCCACGGAGAGATTTGTTCTTTTCCAACTGTGTACGTCTTAGATTTCTCATTCGGGGATGAGAGTGGTGCCCCATAGTTCTGGCTCAGTAAGGTCTGATATTCCTTTGGGGAAGATGCAAGTAGTAAAGCTGTGTTTCAAATTGGAGCATGGAGTATTGTTTGGTCTTACAGCTGGCGGATGAAATGGTTCAAGAAAAGTGGTTTTGTGGTTTATGGTAAGTATTGCAAAATGGTGGGTTGTTTTGCTTAAGTTATACTTTATCCACACGAGTAAGGCTTAGTTGGGTGGCCTTGCCATTTATTTCGTCAATTGAAAACAGCTTGCATGCAGTATTCTAAGTCTGACCGTGTTTAGGGATGATGTGTCAAATTTTTATTAACAGTGTATTTGATTTGTTTTCAAAATATTAATTTGTGTTTGTTTTAAAAGGGTTTTATTTGTTCTAAATGTGTTTATTTGTTTCATTTTCAAAAAAAAAATTTATATTTATTTGTTTCATTTTTATTAGGTGTATTTGTTTTGTTTTCAAAAAACAAAAAAGAGATATACACCTATCCTTGTTTTGTTTTTTTTTTTCAAAAATAAAATCAATATGGAGTACATATTTAGAAAAAAAAAATTAAATTTGAAAACAAAACAAGCACACTTTGATTTTAAAAGCAAAAACAAATTCACCTTTTTTTATTTCGAAAACAAAATGTTTTTGTAAACGAACACACTTAACTATATAAAAAAGAGAGGGGGGTGACTGTGAATGATTTTTACAGATGAGGGGGTGGTTGTGGGTGATTTTTAAGGGGTATTATAGTCACTTTCGTCATTCCATTAATGGAGTAAGGGGTTTTTTTGCATTTCGCATAGATGATAGGGTCTTTTTGGATGCTTTTAAAGGTTAGGGGGTCTCCGTAGAAAATGAGAATTGATGAGGGGTCTCCATGGAATTTAACCCCCAAAAAATAGTCTCTATTAACCCTTGGGTTGCAAAAATGGTGATTCTAATTGCTACAAAGACGACGAGAAATGCATGGCATCCAAATATCAGTGAAGTAAATATAATTTGAAATTTGTAAGAAAATAAAGGAAAATAAAATAGTTCTCTCTTCCTGTAACTAGGGATGAAAGTTTTGACCAAAAAACCGAACCGGCCGCCCGAACCGGACCGTTTTTGGAAAATTCGGTCGGTTTGAATTTTCACTCGGTTCGGTTCGGTTTCATTTTTCAGCAAAAAAATTAATTTCGGTTCGGTTCGGTTTTATGTTAAAATAAGCCGAAACCGACCGAACCGAACCGATTGTATTAAAGGGCTATATACTTCTAATCCCTACCGTTCATCTAAAGATCTTACCATTCATCCAAAGTACTGAAGTGGAGGATCTTTCCCCCTTGTTTATCTTACCATTCGGTTTCATTTTTTTTTCTTTGTTAAAGTGCCAAAGGGGTAGTGCTAATGTGACAGTGGGATCACTGGGCTATAAAGATTGGGCTTTCTTAATGTGGGCTCTAATTTAGTTTTGGGGCTTTTGGGATTTAAGGCTTATGTTTGGGCCCATAACATATTTTTTGGCCCAGTTAAAAAAACCGACAAAACCGACCGAACCGCACCGAACCAAATCAAACCGAACTGAACGGTTTTCTGAAAAATATGGTCGGTTTCGGTTATGGATTATAGAAAACCGATTTAATCGGTTCGGTCAAAAATATCGAAAAAAACCGACCGAACCGAACCGATTTCATCCCTACCTGTAACGACCCAACCCAGCTGACCTGCTAACTTTTAGCCTAACCACGTGACTCAAAAGGTTAACCTCAAGTTATACAGTAGCTGCTCGAAATCGTTTATATTTACATTTCACATTCCCATCCCACCGATGTGGGACAATCACATGGGTTCTCACACTCTCCCCCACTTAGGATCGCAACGTCCCCGTTGCACCTCATGGTCCATCACTTCCACCCACCAAGCGATGTGAGACAAGTACCCGCTTAAACACACTAAGCTCCTCCCTCGGGTGGGACCCACTCAAGCACGACAAGCACCTCAAGCTCCTCTCTTACCGGTCCCACCCGAGCACGTCTCCTTGCGGGACTCGCCTCGCACTTCTGGTTGCTGCAAGCTCTAATATCACCTATAACGACCCAACCCAGTTGACCTGCTAACTTTTAGCCTAACCACGTGGCTCAAAAGGTTAACCTCAAGTTATACAGTAACTGCTTGAAATCGTTTATATTTACATTTCACATTCCCATCCCACCGATGTGGGACAATCACATGGGTTCTCACACTTCCAGTGTTGGGTTTGTAGAGAAAATAACATATTTAAGTACTGTGAATAGTGGAATTTTCCTTCATTTTTTTTTTTCCAATTTTCTTTTCTTTTCTCTCATTTTTCTCAAAGCTCTAAACATAGCATAAAATCATCCTAGAGTTATATGTGTGGCAAAAAACTTGTGCCATCCCAAAGACTACAGAAGGCTGTTACAAATACTACAACATATTGTAGATGACTAGATGAGGATCAATCTAATTAACCCAGATAAGGAGCTTTATTTGATAAAATTCAGCTTCATCTTAGGAAAGAGGAACAAAAGGCTACTTCAACTCTTCCACCGTTCCACGTCACAAGTAATTCCTTCATATAAGCTAAAAGTTGATCCTAACCAATACAAATTGCAATGACTAGAACCCGAGAGCATGCTCTTGGAAGTAGTGACAATCAACATTCTCCCTTTACGAACTACCCAGTGTAGAGAGAACGAACAAAACACAACCAACAGTTAAATACATAAAAACAAAAAATGGAAAGCCACCCTAACACTACAAAACATAACGGGCAAAACTAATTTTCTTCGCAAAGGAAAGCGATTTCTATCTTTGAGCAGAATCCAAGGAAACTGCAAAGCCCAGACAAGATTCAGGATGAGGAACTACAAGCAAAGGATGCCGACTGCAATTTTGTACTAGTTTTGCTCCTGTTTAGCTTCGCCAGTCCAATAACTTTTGACAGCAAGAAGAATTTTTTCTGGGTTAAATGGTCCGCTTTCATGGTCCATAATCTGGCTCTTCCATCTCATTCCATCTGTAATACTTTTAATCTTCACAAGAACCTCCACCACATCTCTGAAAATGACAGTTCCTTCCGGTCGCAGAATTCTATCCATCTCTAGAAGAATATAGGTTATGTCGCACCTATAAAAAATTAAATAAACAAATAGAAACATATCAGCCAGAAGAACAAAGATCACCAATCCCAAATACATCCGAGGATTGAGAATCTTAACTACCTATCCTGATATAAGCTGAAGACACCACCTGCATGGATAAGATCATATGTTCTAGGATATGTTGAAAATGCCTCGCACCAATCATGGTAGGTCCCTATGAAACCCCGTTCATAGATAAGGCCAAGAGTGTTGCGATCTGAACTGGCAGGAATCACATTCATTACCCAAACAGGATATTTCAACAGGGCTGCTGCAAATCCGCCTAGGTAAGCATTCATGTCCATTACATTCCGGTAATGCCCTTGTTGTAAGGTGCTAATAATACGTTTATAGTGTGTCACACGATCCTTCCACATTTCATTATCCTCCCTGAATTTCTCTACCGTGATGCCAGGTATTGAACCACTATTTATCCTAGGGGGGATGGCGAATGCACGGTCAGGCCATTTCTCTAATGCACCACCAGCAACTTCATCTGAACTCCCTACCTCTGGCAGTGGTGTGATGCAGCTCTTCATGTCGTTATACCTTGTTTTAGCACAAATAGCAAGAGTTAAGAACGAGTATCAAACTGTTAGAATTTCGTCACTGAAGTAACATTGAGGAAGTACCAAGCAGCATCAGCATCGTCTGATTTGCACATATTTGGTGTCTGACTGCTCTGAACACACTCAATGTGATTGATGGGCTTCTGCCATATGGCAAGATCACCCTTTTCGATCACTTTCTTCCAGCAGAGGTGCTTGGCAACATCCTCGATAGCATCCTGCTCCTGTTTCAGATCTTCTTGGGTTCTTTCCCAACCTCTCCAGTATTTCTTCCAGCGGATAGGAGGGCCAGAGAGTATCCAGTAACCACCAGGCCTTAGAACTCTGTCCACTTCAGTTAGATACATTCCATCTGCAACATTTAGATGAATTTTCTAGTTAAAACCTCCAAAATTTTGCATAATGCACCTATGGATAAGGATGCCTGAAAATGAATTTTGGTTTTTCAGAGTGTATTAGCTTTTCCCAGGTGTTTCCACTTTATGAATTGGTAAGCACGAGATGTATGATCCCCTTACCATATTGATTCCAAGGGATTAAGCAACGGGAACAATGAGCCATGTCAAAAGCCCTAGAAGGATAAGGGAGTCTCTTTGAAGCCATGATGCCAATCATAGCAGGAACTCCACGCTCCAATGCAAACCAAACCTGTGCTTCGTGTGTGTCCCTTGGTGCAAAAGACATGGCTATGATGTCCCTCTTCAACAGGTAAGCACCCCAACTAGCAACCTTATACAACACCAGCAGCAGCAGCATACCCAGGAACAAAAAGGTAAAGTAGGAGAAACATGATTAGTATGCACCAATTCACAAGCAAGACAGTATACAGAAACTAGAAAAATATCGACTGGAGTATTCATCGGACGATAATTTTGCAATTTACATACTCCGCAGCCTGTATCAATGGCAGTCCGGATGGTTCCACTAGTAAGAGGGATGAGGTCAGCAATATCATCAATGTAAGCATCAGCACCACGAGGGAACATGGTACCTCCACCAGGGAATCGAAACCGATCTCCCTCAACTTGGATCCAGTTCTGAACAGCCTTCTCAATGCTGAGTTCTTTGTGGGGAATATTACCATACCAGGCATAGTCTCTACTCTGAGGCCATTTGAAAGGGGTCTTGTAATTTGGTGGAGCTGGTATCAGGCACCGGAGCAGCTCTTCCTTAGCTGGACAATGTCTCTCTCTGTACTTCAACATCTTGCGATCAAATTTCCTCCCCCTATTTGGATCTTGGCACGGAGTGTATTCGCTGTAGGCAAAGTCGCATGGGGGGAACTGTTGGGACCCCTCAGAGCTGTTGACTACCAATTGATGATGGCTTTCAAAGTCCAGGGCTGATGATGAAGTCAATTCTACTGATGAACCATCACCAGCGCGGCCCCCAGATGTTGCAAGAGGGGATCCGTCGTCTTCACAACCAACTCGGTTGTAGACTTCAGATTGGGTAGAAGGAGTAGGAGTTGTAGTATGCCAAGCACCAAGAAGATAGGACAATATGCAGAGACCGCTAACAGCCAGGATCCAAGTGAGACGCTTCCTCTTCGATTCAAGCTGGTGAAGCTTTGGTGATCCATTATATTCTTTTCCCATTTATAAACCTGTAAACAATTCAGGTTTCCCTTCCAATTATCGCTTGGAAAAATAAGATCAATTGTCGTTGCCCTGGCAAGTAAGCGTTTTATTACCTATTACCTATAAAGGAGAAAACCAAAGACACTCAAAAAACAATAAAAAATAAAAATAAAAATAAATCTCTCTCTGTGTCTCTCAAACACAATAGACATCTTGCGACTTCGATGAGATGATCTGCTGGACCTTAATAGACTATAAGCAACTTTCAGAGAAGTAACAGAAATCCTCCAAACTAAGATTGAAAAATACTACGCCAAAAATCATCAAACTCTAGGTCAGATTGTAGCACGTAAAAGGGAATCCAAGGGAAAAGAAAAATAAAGCTATTTCAGAATTGCATTATGCAACTGAGGCAAATAAACAATAAGATGGAATGGCAGAAAGCAAAAAGAAAAGAAGTGCAATGTCAAGTTAATCAGTAGCTGTAAATAACTTGAAGAAGAGAACATAATGCCAATGGATGAGAAACTACAGTGAATTGTGTTAGCTGATTACAACTCTACAGATGTATGTAACTTAAACAGTTGAAAAGCCACTGCAAAACTGAAAGGAACTTACCCTCTTGAAAAACTGAATAATAGCCTTGTTTACGAGAAGACCCCAACTTATGACTCTCACTTGCTAAATCCTTCAGAAAACCAGCTTTCCTTCTTCAATCATCAGCTTGTTTCCCCGAAAATTTTCCTTCTATTCCTAGGTAAATATAATATTGAGAGAGAGAGAGAGAGGAAGCAGAAAAGCTCCAAGAGAAAACAAGAAATTTGAATCCTGAATGTAACAAGTAAACAACATAAAGAAGCAAGCGATTGAATAATAGCAATTAAAAGTAGAAAAACACTTGTACCTGAAGGTGATTGGCAAAACATAAGACCACGCACAAAGTAAATTATTAAAGGAGTAAGCGATGCTTTACTCTCTCAAATCTCAAATAAGGTGCAGCTTTTTTGTCTTTTACTTTTCTACTTTATACTGGCAAAAAGGAGGAGGTTTTGGAAGAGTATATTAGTAATTAATTTAAAAGGCAACAGAAACTAGATCGAAGTGAGCTCAAGAGGATTATATATACCACATTGTACTGTATTTTGGATGGAAATGGATATGATGATGTCTGCATTCCTCTTTTATTTTTCGGAAAGACAAATTGGGAATTTCCTCGATCTCTCCTTTTTTTTCTCTCTTATATTACATCTTCTAAGTGAGTATTTACTACTCTTTTGGCTTTTGTCTATTTTCCAGTCCTCTGTCTGGAGGGGACATTGGTGGTGGAAAAATAAGCAGAAAAGCAAGCAAAACAAGAGGGACAGGACAGGTGGGTAGTTAGTGGTGTGGGATTCGGTCCAAAGTGCAGGAAAATAGAAAAATGTAAAGAAAGAAAAGCGGTAAAGAGACAAAGTAGGCTTAATTATAGGGGAGAGAGAGGGAGTTGGTGGTAGCGGTGACTTATTGCCATTTATAAACTGGCAACAGACTGCAGAGACAAAAAAAGAAAGAAAGAAATGAGCGGATGATATTAATTTCATCCACAGACAGGCCCCAACTGACCACCCTCAAAAACCTCCCACCCCCTCACTCTCAGAACAAAAAATGCTAACCTTCCTTGGAAAAATATTCTCACAAATTATCCATCAATGAAAAAAGCCACCTAATCACAGGATGTAATAAGTTGTTCAGTCCTCAATTCTTCTAGCATAAATAAAAAATAAAAAAAATATTTTGTATAGATAGTGCTGGATTGAAAATAATGTCCTTTATTTCCGAGTTACCAAAAAGAAAAAGAAAACAATGTCCTCTCTTGGAATTTAAATAAGGGTGAGTCTATTTACAACCTTTTTTGGCTCAATACAGCCCTTGCAAAATAAATATCAAAACCTTACTCGCGAAAAGACCATTTAGCCCCTCAAATTACTTCATACCACCCAACTAGACACAAACATTTTTGCTACATACCAACCCACTCCACTTTTTCCCAACCTATCTTCTTCTTCCTTTCTCCTCCATCGTATTCCTCCTCCACTAGTCGAAAAAAATCCCTCCTCCTCCTCCAGTCGAAAACAACTCAGCCATTAACCCCCATTGTCCTCCTCTGCCCCTCATCTCTCATCTCTCTCAATGGAAAACCTTGGTGAATCAATGGAAGGATCTTCTCCCTCACTAGACGTGGAAGAAGAGCTCCGAAGAGTAATAGAGCAACTTACAACTCCAAGTCCACCAATGGATGCACAAATACAGACCAAGAGTAACCCGGACATGAAGATTTTCGAGCAAAAAATGACCCAAGAGTAACCCATTGCTTTTTCGATTTCTTAGTCGCTATTCGTTCGAAACGGTACCACAGTCCCGAAAATCGCAATACATTTCGGTAGTTAATACCCGA
Source organism: Vaccinium myrtillus (assembly GCA_016920895.1). Classification (NCBI taxonomy): domain Eukaryota; kingdom Viridiplantae; phylum Streptophyta; class Magnoliopsida; order Ericales; family Ericaceae; genus Vaccinium; species Vaccinium myrtillus. The sequence continues at coordinate 51,247 of JADGMU010000860.1, forward strand.
AATTTACTTATAAAACCGAGAGTTTATATCCGAACCTTTCCAATCCAGATCCAGAGAGCAGAAATTGGTGATGGTAGTTAATATCCGCAATATTGGCCATAATTTAGTAGTTTGTATCCGAATTATGTACTTAGTTTCGGGAGTTAATATCCAAAATGTGCCAAAACCAAAGAGCAAACTTTGTTAACGGTAGTTAATATCCGATATGTTGGCCATAATTACGCAGTTTGTATCCGCGTTATGTGTTTAGTTTCGGGAGTAAATATCCGAAATGTGCCAAAACCAGACAAGTAAAACAACGGCGATTTCTTCGACTGGTTCGATGGAGAGGGCGATGGCTGAGGTCAAAGAGGCTGGCGAGAGAGAGAGAGAGAGAGAGAGAGAGAGTACATCAGTCGGAGGGGTGGTCGTCGTGGCTGTCACCGGTAAGTGGGTTGATCGGTGAGGAGAAGAGTCGGTTGTGGTGATGGAGGTCTGTATCGAGTTATGTGAGGAGGGAAGAGAAAGAGTAAAGGGTTTTGAGTGGGAGTGGGTTTTGAGTGTTGAAATTTGGCAAAAATTAAGAAGGGGCAATTTTGGAAATGTGTCCGGTTATATGAAGCAAATATATAAATGTACCACCTCGCCAGGGTTGTATTTACCAAATGAGCTGTATTGAGCCAAAAAGGGTTGTAAATAGACTCACCCTTTAAAGAAATACTATAATTTTACATGTACATATATGTACAGCTAAAAGAAGCCAAACGAACTTGCAATTGCATTGTGGTCCCTTGAGATTTTTTTTCAAAACAAAAGAAAAATAAAGCTACCTGAGGCCCATTTGTTTGCCAAGATTTGAATGTTAGACTAGATTATATACCAAAAGTCTACAAATCTTACTTTTAGTTCCAACGTTTGCGCTCAAGACCAAATATCCATCGAGTATTATTATATATTAAAAATTATAGAATGTCATAAGAGTATAGTACTATTAAGTATTAATCCCTCTAACATTTTTTTTTCTTTTTTGATCCACAATCCTTCTACCATTAGACTTGCAACAATGCTCATCCTAGGACAATAGAACAAACGTGCCTTTAAGCCCAAGTTATTATAGTTATCTAATGATCACATATCAGAAATTGATAATATAAACATGTGGACATATTAATAGTGACCTTTTTTTTTATCTTTCGTTAGAAGACAGTTTGAACGGGCCAACTCATTCATATCTTTAATAAGAAAGAATCAAAAGACTACTGACGGTGAAGTCGTCCAACTTTTTGACCATACCAACTGCTTGCGCCCTTGGATTGTATGTCCAATATTATTTCCCCAAGCGTAGGGTTTAGGTCGGCGGTAGCATGATAACCGGTAAGTCCGGGTCGATTCCACAGAGACCGAATGCGCTGAGCGTGTTGATTGATTCGCGAATAAGGGTTTGAGCCTTAAAGCGGCAAACTTGGCTTGTGATTTGGGGGTGGAATTCACTTAACTCCGTGAATGACGCGAAATTAAAAGGACTAATTAATACAAGGCTAAGTCAAGGGGTTCACAACACCCATGCATTAGGCCGATTCGTTCTCCTCTAAGATAACCGGCTTGGGGACGTTGTTAAACGACCCCGAACGGAAGATTTGGTTTTTAAACTCATTTGATTAGAAATGGTGTTTCTCAAATAGTAGGATTCTTGTGCCATTTAGACAAATATTTTGATTGACATAGCCCTAAGCATCACACGTACCAAGTGGTCAAGCCCTTGGCTACGTGTGATCAAAGGGATTAACAAATCCAAATTTTGTTACATAAAATTAATCATAACTCTTTGATTAACAAGCGATGTTTGCAATTTGGCGAGGAAAACGAATTAACCTGAGTCACGGGGTGCTACTCACCCCAAGACCGAGCCTAAAACGACTACTCGATCATTACACTAGCTAACAAGTCTAGAAATTTGAAGAAAACTAAAGACATGTTGAATAACTCTAAAAACTGATTTTTTAGTGTTTATCCTAAGTTTGCCTAACACTTTAAACTTTGAGAAATTAAAAAACAACACTTAGAACTAAGGCTTTCAAAGGATTAAGCTAGAAAAATAAGGAAACGAAGAACTTGACGAAAATGAAAATAAACTAGATTTATATAAAGATCTCAACACGTACTACAACATTAAAGAAGATGAATTATCTTGAAACTAAATGGAAGAGCTTCAAATCCTAGAGAGAATGAAGAGCTAACCCTAAAAGACTGAGTTTTGAGCTTATAAAGCCCCCAAACGTCGTCCCAAATAATTACAAAAGTGTCACTAGATATTTTAGATAGAGCCAAAAAAAGTCTGCAAATTATCCAGGGATACCGGTATCTCATTTTCCAAGCTACCGGTATCTGTCTTCAAAGTATTTTCTGATTCAGGGATACCGGTATCTTATTTTTTCAGCTACCGGTATCTACCTTCAAAATGTGAAATTTTCTTAGGGATACCGGTATCTCATTTTTGCAGCTACCGGTATCTCTCCTCGGCTTTTTCCTCTTTCTTCCTTTGTTCATCTCCCGACCTTTTGGTCTCTCCAAGCCTTGTCCGGTGCTTCGTTCTTGGCTCTCGGGGCTCGGTGGCGAAGTGCCACGTGGCCTTGGGTACTCGGGTACTTCTTTGGTTAAACCATGGCGAAAAAAATCGCCATTTTCATCCATTTTTCCTGAAACTACCACAATACACCCACGCGCAATATCAATCGTATAAAAGCTATAAAATGCATGCGTGTGTGACATAAACGAGAGAGATAAACCCTTTATTTACACTATTGGGGGCTTATCACACCCCCCAACTTGAACTTTACTTGTCCCGAGTAAACCCATCTAAATTAACCTACTAGCTATACTTAAGTAAACTTCCCAAAATCTAAAGATACATACCCTATGCTTAATAGACAGAAATTAGGCAAGATTCGAACACACCCCGGTAGAACCAATCACGTGCAACCCACGCAAATGCATGCCATGAACTAAAGTGAACAACTATGCCAAAACAGTCAAGCACACGCACCATATCGAGTGTCAATTCCAAAAACTCACAAGGGTATGCTCAATTCGAATTTTGTCCACTTATTGAAATCTAATCACATCCCATGACAGGCGATAGCGAGAAAAATGCAATAGCGAGACACAAAAGAGCTATGCATGCTATCAAAAGTGCGCCAAAAGAAGAAAGAAACGAATTATTCTCAACTAAGCTAACTAATAAGGAAATCATGGTTAAATAAAATATAAATATCAACCATGCATCATGTGGAGTCAAATTAGCATTCCTAGAATCAACTAAGGTCTTTCATGGCTTGTAATGACCGTGGTTTGCAAAAGAAAGGGACACGAACGGGTGGTGGTCATATACTTGCTTGGTCAACTACCCTTGGCCACCATCGACCCAAAAAATAAATGTCAAGGCCACATGCCGGCCACAGTAAAAACCACATAAAACTAGTCTTAATTAAAATTAAGAGTTTTAGAACAAAATATAATAACTAACTACTACCACCGACACTACCACCAATCTATGCATTATCACCATCGTCATCACCCTCATCCACATACTCCTCCTCTTCGGTATCCGATCGATCAAAGTCATGCAATACCTCAAGTTCCGACCCGGAGTCCTCCTCCACTCTATCCGCCTCGGTCTCCTCATATGCTTGACCCCTCCTTTCACCAACCATTGAACAAGCCTCTTTATCTTGTCTATGCCCCTCTTCATCCGCCGCTGATTTGTTTCCAACTTACGTTGGTTGTCCATGAGAACCTGCTGGCGGGCATGCTTGATCGAGTGTCATTCTTCATTTCGCTCATGGTGATTCGAGGAGGTGGGAAGAGAGTTGGCAAGGGTTGCGAGGCGAGGGGGCTTAGATGCAGATGCGCTCTTTTTAACCGTGCCACCATGTATAGGACCTGGAGATGCCCTTGTCAATCCGTCCCCCGAAGTTGGTTTGCACCCGGCACTCTCACACATCATCGTTATCATGACCGGGAACGGAACGTTACCATTGGCGGTGCCCTTTCTTCTGAAATGCCCATCTCCTCCCATATCCACCATGCCCAATCAACTCTAGCATCCTCATACCCAAACACAACCAAGACCTCACCGTCATACCTTGTCGGTGTCTTCTCCAAACTAAATGGGTGAAGGTTGTGGTGCACCACCTTGTTCAAGGTGCGGTATTTGTCTTTCAACTTTCCTTGGATGTACCTTCCCGTGCCCTCAGGATCGAAGGAATCGGGGTGATCGGTAAAAAGTTCCACTTGAGACTCTTGTGTCATTTTCCACTCGCTCCCAGGGTAGTTGGTGGAATTGGGGCGCTTGTAACTCAAATAGTGGGCAATGGAGTCGGGAGTCACCTCAACGGTTACCCTCCCGACTTGGGAAATGATCACCTCTTCATCCCTATTCACCACCATGTTCTCATAAAATGTTTTAACCATTATTTTTCTGTACCTCTTCACCGGTTTAAAGAAAAAGGATAGACCTTGGCGCTCAATGGCTTCAACAACGGGATGCTTACCCAATCGGATTTGGTTGACTTGTCTCTCACAAGTAAACACCCTCGACTCCATTTTGTTCACCCACGCATCCTTCTTAATTCTCTCCTCTTCCTCCTTCTCCATTTTCTTCCTTTCATCCTCCTCGTTTGATTCATCCACTGGACGCTTACTTGAACTTTTAGCTGGCCCTTGGATTGGCCCAGACCCGTCCCTTGGTTGCCCGTCAAACCCTATTTTCTTTGTCGTCGCGTGCTTCCTTTTGACCATGGCTCCAATCAGACAGCCTTACCCCAACAACGCACGCAATCAGATTTTCCAGCAACAACCCTAATTCAGCACCGGGAGTGATAACAATCAACAAAACACACAAATTTAAGCCCAGCAGTCCCATATTTGGTACCGGCTCAGCAGATCAAGCCATAATCAGAGTTCAAACCCAGCTTAGCAATGAAATAATAGATTTCTCAAAATACATACTCCAACAGAATTCAAACAAACAGCAACAGTGAATTTTAAAACTCAACCCAGACCCATGTTCTTGATTAATAACAACCCAACAACAATAGTGGAGAAAAACCCAGATTAAAATGCCCACATTCAGCCCACAACCCTTAAACAGTGCACAACCCAGATTTTCTTCAGTAAACCGAGTGGTGGGTAGGAGAGAGATGGAAACTTTCGTGGGTATTAAAGGGGGTGGAGAGAGAAGAGAGATTACCTTGATATTTGATGAGAAAACACGGAAACTCAGCCCATCTTCCACTGTCCTTTCACGGTATGCTCAAAGCCCATCAAAACCGAGCCCTAATATGAGTTTTGAGTTGAGAATCTCGATTTTAATGGAAAATCTCGAGATTGAGGTGATACCCTTGAAGCTTTCAACTGAACCCTTGAGTTTTTAAAGTTCCCTTGAGTGATTGAAGTAGGAAAACGGGTTTGGATGGTAGATTGGGTAGAACCGTGAGAGAGTGGTTCAGTTATGGAGGTTTTGGGTGTTTTGTGGTGAGAGAGAGAAGAGGGACGTGTGTTAAAGGAGATGAGAGAGAGAATGGAGAGGTCGGGTTATGGAGATTGGAGATGGGTTTTGGTTTTTTGGTTGGGGATTTCAGAGAGAGAGAGAGAGAGAGAGATAGTGTGTGTGTGTGTGTGTGCTGAGGGTTAATGGAGATGGGGGTTGTGGATATTTGCAGTGGATGGGAGAAGAGTGGTGCGGGTGGCTATGGAGGTGGAGGAAAGAGAGAAGGGTAATGGGGTTAGGGCTTAGAAGTTGGGCGTGGGTTTTGGTAGAAAAAGAATAGGATGTATTTATAGTGGGGTAGGAGAGTGTGGGCCCGGGGTAAGAAATTTTGAATTTTCCCCAGTTAATACCGGTAGCTCCATTATCCCGATACCGGTATCCCTGCTTCTATTCCCAAGGTACTGGTAGTTAAAAATTCAAGGTATCGGTAGCTTTGGCAATTTCCTGTTTTCCATTTCAGCTTCATCCAGTAAACTTCCAACCTCACACACTCCATTCACACACCCCCAAACCACCTTTAGAACATTGAAATCACTTTCCCCAACCCTCCAAACATCCGGTTTCCTAAGTTTAATCAATGAAATGGAGGCACGGACTATGGTTCAAAATTAAGGACGAGGGAGACACTTTTGTGGTAAAATCATGCAATAATGCCTTGAATCATTTCCTAAGTACGCCGACCAACTCCAATGTGATGCATACGAGATATTTACAATACTCAAACATGAACAAAAGAGTATTATGTACGTGAATGTGAGAAATGAGAGCAAAAAGCATGGGATGCTTTGAAATGAATTTCTACTCTAAACAATGCACGAGACTCGACCAACAAGGGCTCAAATTGTTCAATGAAGTTCATGTATATGCGATCGACATGGGTTCAAACACATAACCGAATTCACCGGGGTACCGACTCTTGCCAATATGAACAAATTGAGCATAGTTAATGTATCTAGCATGTTAAAACCTAATAAAACGGGAAGTTTTACTTCAAAAATTTTGAAATTTTGACGGAAATTGAAACACATAATTGAAATTAAACTAGAATATGTACACTACATTATTCCCTCCCCCAACTTAAAATTTGCAATGTCCTCAATGCAAGAGAACTAAGTACTTCCGTGTTATTGGCAGTTGGCACAAAAAGAATAGGTTGAGAAATTTGGTTTGTGTCATAATTACCTGTGTTTTAACTAGTGCCGGTTGATTAGTTTTTGGAAAAGGCTACAATACACACCCCTCATTTGGGTGTGTATGATACACACCCCTGTAAAAATTATGATTTTATGTGAAAAGTTACGAATTTTTTGTAAAGGCTACAATTTTTTTTTGTAAAAGTTACGAGACACACCAAAATGTTACGAATCATAGAAAATGTTACGAATCATATTGCTGAAAAGTTACGAAAAACTAAAAAATGTTACGATTGTCGATGAGGTGGCACAATCTGGACCATACAATAGATACATATGGTACACTCAAATAAGGGGTGTGTATTGTAGCCATTTCCTTAGTTTTTAAATCCTTCTACAAGGTTTCCTTTAATTTGAACTTTCTAGATTTGAAAATGTTGCACAAAGGCAATAGGCATGACTGTTACTTTTAGTGGAATGGCACTTGTTGGTCATATAATCGGCACTTTTTGCATTCATATCTCTTCCGGAACAACATCTCTGTTGGGAACACTGGTAGTATAATTTTTGCAATTACCGTTTCGAAATAGTGGGCATATGACACATTGGTTAGACAAACGGTACGGCGGTTCGCAACAGTAGTAAATGGGATAAGTTGGTCAGTAATACTACTACAGAATAGTAGTGTTATTTTTAATTCATATCGGTTGGCTGTCTCTTTCCCTCTTTCTAGTGGGATTTCTTGATACTTCGCTCATGTTTTTATGGAAGCGGGGGAGGTGTTGTGCACGGCCATGCTGTGCATGGTGTTGTGCACCCCTCGGCCGTTGGATCAAGTTTTGGACGGTTCGGATGTGTTTTGATTTTTTACCGGTAAAAAAAATCAAAATTTAAAAAAATTTGCCGAACGCATCCAAACCATCCAAAACTCGATCCAATGGCCGAGGGGTGTACAGCACCGTGCACAGTACGGTTGTGCACAACACCTCCCCCAAGTCCTGTTTTTATAATACTTTCAACGGTTATGTTTATATAACGTTTCTTTTATAAGCATGGAAAAAGTTTTTTGTCGATGGAATTTATTTTTTCAATATTACCATGGATGTTTTCGGATACATTTTTATAGTCAAGGTTTATGTGGCTTGTCATTATGACACATGACATGGTATTTGTGTCATGGTCATGGTTATATTTATATGACACGGTAAACTGTTATGTGGCTCTGAGTGAGCGGTGTTTGTCGGCTATGACTCTACCAATCAAATAATCGTGTCGGGATATGTACGAGTTTATAGTACTATATATAGGACACATGGCTATTTAAATTATATTGGATGTTTTGCGTTATGCAAATACTAGATATATAGGTTTTAATATTTTGGAAGCCATTTTCAAATTGTTGGTCTCCTAGGCATGTTGGAGAGTTAACAAAGAGGTAGAATGGTTTGTTTCTAAATGTGTAGAATGGTTTGATTCTACTATTTATGGTTACTTAGTTGTCTAGTAGGGCTGCACAAAAAAACCGGTGAACCGTGAATCCGGTCCGGACCGAACCGATCCGTGCTTTTTGGATTTTAACCGCGGATTAATGGTCCGGACACGGATTGAAAAAATAGTAAACCGTGACTCGCGGTCCGGACACGGATTTTGATTTCGAAACCGTGGATTAACCGATCCGGACCGTGAGATTTTTATTATATATATATTTTTAAATATATATATACACACACACACACACATAATTTTACAAAAACTAGGGGGTAAACTGTAAACTCTTTCAAAACTTAGGGGTTAAACTGTTACCCTTACTTTTAATATATATACTTTACTTGTCTGCTAAACCTAATTTCTACCGCCTCCTTCAACTTCACTTCCAAAGTTCCAGATCTAATTTTCCAGTTCGAGAGTTCTCTCTCTCTCTCTCTCTCTCTCTCTCTCTCTCTCTCTCTCTCTCTCTCTCTCTCTCTCTCCATACGGATTACCGAGAGTTCCTCTCATTCTCCATACCGAATCACTGATCACTCATCAGAATACCGAATACGGATCATTATGTTTGTGTTCATTAGCTATTGGGTGTATTAGCTACTGTGTTCATTAGCTACTGGGTGTATTTTTATTGATGTGAATCTGTGATCATGTAGCTACTGGGTGTATTATGTTTGGATGTGTATTAATGTTTATTGATAACCAGCTATTGGGTGTATTTTTCAAGTTGAATAATGTGCTTTGGGTTTGGGATGCTTCTTGATTTTATTTTTAATTTTTATGCTAGATTACGACTACCGTAAACAAGAATGTCTTATATAACATGTAATCCGTGGATAAAACCGGAACCGATCCGTGACTCGCGGTTCGGATTGGAACCGAACCGTGAGACTTTTGGTCCGGACACGGATTGTATTTTCTAAAAACCGTGACTCGCGGATTAGGATTGGATTCATGCCAATCCGATCCGATCCGATCCGGACCGTGTACACCCCTATTGTCTAGGACAACTACGTCCCACAAGTTAAGTTCTAAATTAAATAATTTAAATGATTGGTTTATATGCTTGTAATTGGAATCCATAAGTTTTAATGGATACAAAGGCACCTGATACATTAAGCATTGAAGCCATGGATAAAGAGTAAGTTTACTCTTTGTGGGGGTTTCTCTCTTGAATTAAAGTGAGGTTTTTTTTTATATTGAGATAGGATGACGTGGTATTTTGTCACGGTTATTTCTCAATAAATCACTTATTGAGAAAATGTTGGTAGTTATGATTGTGATGTTAGTCTGGACATAAAATTCACATCATTAACTATGATAGTTTACAACTATAGAAAATATTGTCCTCACGGCAATGGCAAATTCTTGCAAGGGTTATGATGTGGAAACATCAATAGGGATGTGACTTAGCCCATTTTATTTTGATCACTCCTGATGGAAACTCGACTCACTGCTTGTTATATACTTCAAGTCTTGGGTTCAATGAGCAAAGTACACTATATGTCGTGATTGCAAGCACTTAATGAATTTATTATACATTCTAAGATAATGTGTTTGGTACCTGTAATGTAGAAAAATAGGAGGCTGAGCTACTTAGCTCTTAATAGGATTTTAGTGTTCGTTACAGGGACACTGATAAAAGCCTACCTATGTGAGTGTGGAGGTGGTGCCGCTTCCTATAGGTCTCGGGGGCTTTGACTTTAGAGCACTCATGAAACCAAGATAAAGACTCAAGGCCAATCCACGAGTCGGCTTTTATGAATTACCTAAGGAGAAGAAAACATTTGTGTGAGACGTGTCCGGTTAGTCAACATGGATTGCTAGTTCAAAGACAAGTCTACTATGCTCTTCCGACTAACTTTGATGTGTTTTCACTATGTGAATGGTTAAAATCGTAAGATACCTTCATTTATACACAAGTTTTCCGAGTCTATCCAATGTTTATTTTCAATATTTTGAAAATGGTGGGGATTGTTGGAACATTTCCAAAATATTTGATGAATATTAAATGTTGTAATTAGTGAATGGTTTTAATTCAATAGGTTTTCCTATTCAGGTTAAATGAATAAACATGATTATTAGATTTTAGTGCAAAGGGTGTGTCTATTCAGGTTAAATGAATAGACATGACTATACTAAAAGTTGTGACTATTCGAGATAAATGGTGTGACCGTTGGGTTTAGATGAGTATGTATAACTATTCGTGAACGGTCACAATGGTTCGTGAATGGTCATAATGGTTTGAATGTAAAGATGTCACCATTGGTGAATGGTCATAAGTCTATGCCTATACAAAGGCTAGGGTTCCACTAATTTCCAATATGTAAAATCAATTATGATTCTAGTTGTTGTTTCTCTCTAGAATTATCTCTTACATATATTTTTGGCGGGCTCGCAAAATCCGAAGGTATTCTGGTTCTTCTTCGTCTGTGCATGACACAGTTGAACAAACAGTCAATCAGGACTGGGCTTTATTGTATTTTGGAGTCGAATTCGCCAGCAACCCGGTGCACATCAGATTCACTAGAATTGATGGGGGCGAATATGGTCTTAAGGAAAGCAACATTGTAACGCGCCTTGAAGCATCCATTTATTCTTTCCATTTTTATCCATGTCCATCAGCTATACGATTTTTACACCAACAGATAAGGGTGGTGCAAGGTGGTGAATTTAGGGTTTCATCCCTAAGGGTCAAGAACGCCGCCCTCCATGACTGATAGGCGTGTGGAAAGCATGCTTTTAAGCGCCTAAGTAGGGTGATTTAGCATGTTAGACGTGCGGTTTAAGCTTCATTTTCCATTTGATATGTGCACGTGGTGGTTTGTGTATGTTGAGCATTATTTGCAGGTAACCTAGGTTTGTTGGCGCGAATTTCGAGATATTGGGAAGGCATGCACGTAGGCCGAGAGTGAGAAAGGCTGAGGAGGCTAAGTGTTAAAGTGGATTTCGCGTAAAAGTGATCGTAACCCATCAGGAGCGCTACCTTATTTCTCTGGAGTGCTCAAAAGTGGCACAACAGGAGTCAGAAAATGAACAGAAGATCCACGAGCGCTACACCATTTTTGGTGTAGCACTACCGAAGGGTTTAGATGGGTCAACGGTTCAGCAGTCAACCGGTCAAGGAGGGAGATAAGGGGCGCGGTAGCGCTACCCCTATTACTAGGTAGCGCTACCGATAGGTTTAATTGGCCAGTGAACGGCAGCGTTTCGGTCTTCCGCAGAGGATAATCCTATTTTTGTCTCGGATTTTGATTAGAAATTAGGGATTAGTATAAATACTGGTTTTTAACTCGAATTAGGGTTCTGAAAATTTTACTAAGGTTTTCATTGTTCAAAGTTTCGGCTACGATATTCAGCATTGAATATTCTACATTCAAGTTTACTTCAGATTTCCAGCTTTTGGATTGGCGTTTTCGCGTGATAATCAAGTTCGCTTTCTTCTTGCAATTAGCGGTATTATCTTCTGTTTTTATTGTTATTCTTCAAGCATGTCTAGATCTAGGTTTAATATAATTTCTGCAGTTATTAGAATCATGAGTGAGTAGTCGTATAGAGTGCGGCTGCGGGTCGAAGGCGCTTCGCAGCTAGACTAATCGATGTTCTACCTCGGGACCGAATTAACTTGATTTTTGAGCAATTTTAGGAAACGAAAACTCTTCTAACGAACAAAACCCAGGCATCGCCGGAATTCGAATGCGCACAGAATCTGGTGACAGGTGGTGCGCATTTGTTAGGGATCCTTTTTCTTATTCTAAAATCAGTGAAATGAGTAATTGTGGCCCGAGTAAACATTGGTTAAGCTAGTTGCGGACGTTGGGTTCCCACAGCTGTACTCTCATTTTAATCCATAGTCAATTTAATTAGTTCAGTAACTTAGTTGATAAATCTCATCGAACAAGGGGTGGCTACCTAAGAGTCTGGTTAAACTATAATTCCTCACTTTTGAGTCAACACTGTTAGTCGTCTCTGTGGTTTGACTCCGGTACTTCCGGATATTGTGCTGCACTGGTCGAGAGTCCTACGCTTGGGACGCGTCTATTTTAAGTCACCTGGTCGGTCAAGCAATGACCCAACCGACGACGAGAATGAAGATGCCGAAGACGATACTACTGCCATATAGGAAGGAAAGTTCCCTTATGACGGCCTACCACCAACAACCATTTGTGTCTACCTGTGGAGCTCCTTCTACCCTACTTCTGGGGTTACTTTCGAAACATAGAGAGTTTCTCAGGTAGCGTAAATCTCGACATCACTGGAGCAACTGTGGTTTTGTTTGGCCTTGGGACGAGAGACCAAAAAAGACTAGTTGTTGAATGACTGCGGGGATGAACAAACACACTAGTTTCTCAATTAAGCAATCAAGTTTCGCAATGTATAAAGTGTCGGAGAAACTTTTGTTTGTTTTTTCAGGACGAATCAAACTATGCTGCCGCGCTTGAGATGGGTTCGCGCGCCTCCTACAAAGCCTATTTTTTGACAGTGTCAGGTGTAATAAATGTAGAATGTGCGAATTATAACACTGCACCACAAAAAAATTCAACAATATCAATGCTTTATGGGTCCAAAATGAATTGGAGCTTCAATCACAGCAAACTCAATTATAGGATGCAATTCAACAAAGTCAATGACTAACCTGCTTGGATGCCCAACAAAATTACTTCTTTATTCGAAGGAGTATTCACCCTCACGAAATCAAATCTTTCTTTTCCTCCAGACGCAGACGAGTCTTAGGCCATCTCTAGTGTACTACTAAAAATGTTTGCTAAAGTGTATACCTAAACACATGTGAGGTCCTATTTTATGTGATAAGAACTTAATTAGCTAGCTAGGAGGAATGCACTTTAATGGGCTACCTATATATGTTCTTCTTCTCTCTCACTCTCTCTCTCCCCCTTAAATCATTCCCCAAATTTAGGTAGTGACTTGGCGCGGGGTGAGGCTGGTATGATTGACATCTCTAGATTTTATTACCAAAAAAGAATATCTAAAAGAAAGAAAGAGAGGACATTAGTGTATTTGTCATAAACTCAAGGGAGCCCAGTGTAATTTATCCAAAAGAACTGAGGTTTCTCACAAGGGTTTCTGTTCGAATAGTTGTCGTCAGGTCCTGTTGACGGAGGAAGGAGCGGTAACCCCATACGCCAGCCAGCGAGCCCAAGAGACAGAAGAGAGAGAGAGATGTGGTTGGGTGGTGCAAATGGAGGAGCCAAAACTGCCTTCGTGAGGTACTTCTCTAGGAAATGTGCACCGAATCTGAGGAAGATCAATCCCAAAGTGCCCCCTCAAGAGGCCTCGTCCTTGGCTGAATCTCTCTACTATGTTATCAAGCAACACGGCCCTCTCACTGTCTCTAATACTTGGAACCACGCCAAGGTTCTCTCTCTCTCTCTCGTTTTTTTTATCATCAAAAGTCTGCTAATAATGGTTTATTTGATGCATATTGTCTTGCCAACTTACTTCGAAAGAGGGAAAAAAGGTAATTTGTGAAACATATAGAGAAGAAGTTGCAATTTCAAGTTGCCATGTGGGAATTTGTGCTAATGGAACACGACAGTATGGAAAGATTCAGATGGAGGCCTCCTATGGGTCCAACAGAAATGGGAAAAGAAAAATTAGAGTCTCGGTGACCAACATCGACACTTTTAGCTAGTTTGGAATGGAAGAACTGGATTCTTTGTTGAACCTGGCTATGTCAAATAATTCATTGGTTTCAGAACCAGACCAGCTGTCGTGGTTTTCCATACTTCTGTAAAATCCTTATGTTGCATTTGGCATTATGAAATCAGACATGGATTATGTAGTTGGTGATATTTAGTCAAAATTTGGACTAAGATGACTGTTAGAAAATGAACTAAAGAAAGAATGTAGTTCTATGTTGCAGAACTACATTGGGCCTCTGTATTATTTTGAGTTGACTGGAGGAAAAGACAAGTTACCTTGGTAGAGAAGCATAATTCTATTCGTTAATAGTTGTAGTTTTCTCATCAAGGATGTGATTGAAAGAGAAATTAGGAAGTAATCATAAAATAAGGTTCATACAAAGCCAAATCATCTCGCAGGTGTGAAAGCTTTGGATTAATAGTAACTGGTGTAAACCTCAAATGTAACTACATCCATCTATACAATTGGTCAGAGATTTGTGCTGCTCCAGTAGACAAGCATGTATAAATAGCGATGACGGTGACAAGAAAGGTGCATGGCTTCCTTTCTCCGATGCTCCAGAGCTAGTGGAGGTTGTCGCATTGTCCTTATTGAACTGCATAGGCCTCACCAGGGAGGTTGTGGCTTTGTCCTTGACTCCTTGTTGAACAGGCTTTGTCCTTGTTAACGAGACCCTTTCATAGAATTGTTTTTTTGAGCGATTAAGAGTAGAAAACCTCTGTACAAATATCACTCTCCCTCTCCAGTGCAAAAGTGAACAAGTAACGTATAACCCCCGCAGTAGGGATCCCTATCTTCCTACATCAAAGACATGTACAGTGATGTACTCCTATCCCGGTAAGCCGCTCTCTCACTCTTCTTGTGATCTCTCTCTCTCTCTCTCTCTCTCACTCTTCTTGTGATCTCTCTCTCTCTCTCTCTCTCCAACTATAGATACTTACTTCAGTTGAACCATTATCTCCTAGACTCCTATAGTTTCAATGTTTATACATGCCAAAATGTAATTGTATCATTGTATTGTGGTGAAAGGAGTGTGTATGTGATAGGTGAGAGATATTAGAGAATGGGAAAAACCAATCTGGGCAGGAATTCATGTATGTAGTTGGAGGATGACAAAAGCGAGAGCTTAGACTGATATTCTATTTTGGTTTCCTATTTGTTTTGGTTTAGGATTATGTTTTACTTTCTTAATGTGGGCATTTCCTTTTTGAAGCAGACATCCAAACATGTACATGTGTTTCAGGCCTGTAGTGATAGTGTGGTCTTTGACATCATAATTTATTAGACTGCTTTGTTGGGATTTCTTCCTCTCTTGGCTGATTTTCTGCATAGTAATGAAGGTGCAATGTACATTATGTAAGTTGTGGGATTAATTGTCGATAGATTTGTTTGATACGCAATAAAATACTTCCTTCATTAGTAGAAGTAAAGAAGAAAATAGGTAGAACCAAATAGGAGGAGGGTTGACTACTCCCTCCATCCCTCTTTGTTGGCCCTTTTGGGAGTTCTAACTTTTTTAAGGTCATGATTAAATGCCTATCTTCTTAGAAAGTTAGCTTTGATTTACAATATTCACTCTACATCCTCTTTTTGAAGACTACTTTCAATCATTTACGAGGATTAGTCTTTGGAAATTAACACACTTCTTTTGCTTGAATTACGAAGAGGACTAATAAGTTGGGACATTCCAAAATGGAATAGAGGACTTCCATTCAGGGACAGAGGGAGTATATGTAAACGAAAAAACTGGTCGTAGACTAATACTACTGTAATTGAAAAAACTTACAGGAAGCTGGTATTGGTGGATTGGCCAGCAAAACACACATGAAGACTATGCTGAAATGGATGAGGGGGAGAAACATGCTGAAGCTATTTTGCCACCATGTTGGTTCCAGCAAGAAATTCCTGCACTGTACTCTTCCTGAAGAACCTCAAACTGCTGAATCGAAGCACTCCATGGAACTGAGACTACAATCTGAGAAGTCCTTTACAAAAAGAAAGAAGCAAACTCTTTAATGCATGCTTTACTTGGGCATAAACAGGTCTGGATATGTTTACAGAGTAAGCACTATTGTGTTGATTGTGCATGGTGATCCGTGTTCAGTCAGTGACTACTTTTGGCTGGATTCACAAATTGAGGTCCTTTTGTTGTAATGGTCTGTCTTGGAACTAGTTTGGAATGTATTTAGCTACAGTATAATGTCTGACAGCTTTCCCTTCTCAATAAGAGCTTTTAGGGGCCTCATTACTGTGAAACCTATTTTAATCTGGATTTCATACACTGGATGATTTTCTTCATTTAAATGCTCCGTTGACATTTAGTTATTCTGTGCATGAGGCTTTATAACTGGCTGTGAGGTCTGCTCTAAATTCTCTAGGTTTTCTGGCGAGGCAGCAACTGATTAAAACCAATTCTACTTCAATTTGCAAATTGCATAGAGGAGACATATGTTCTTATTTGTTGGTTATTTATGCATCCAGAACGAGAATCATATTTTCATCATGACGATATATTTCTGAAGATTCACTGTGGCAAATTAGACTATTGTGAGTCTGTGACACATTTGAGGGTTAGTGTGTTCTCTGCTTCCATGTGCATGCTATTATGGTGTCAAGATGTATATGAGGGCCTTGAGTGTATATTGTTTTACTCTCGTCATTGAGGACCTTGTTTCAGGTTTGATAACAGAAAAACAAGGGTGGACTTTCCGGTTGAGTGTTGTAGTTGCTTGTTCTTTTTGTGAAAAGAAGTCTTAAGTAACATTACATGAAACAGGTGGTTTGGAAAAGAAGTTAATCTTGTGATGATGGTTGTGCTAATTACCTACGAACAAGATGCTTTGGTTGGCACTTTTTGAAGCCGTAGAAAAATTGGGAGGAGGCTCAGAACGAAATGCTTACGGTTGTAGGATCAGTGACATCTCAGATACCTCAAAGCAAATGAGAGGGACCGTAAGAAATCTTGGAAATGATTCTAACCTATTTGTGTGTATGTTATCAACTGCTATTTTTTTTTCATTATTGATGAATTGCGGATACGATTACCGTAATTGCCTTAATCATTACATCTATCTCTACATCTCTTCAGTTTCTCTACCTCCCCTCTCTCTTTTCGCTTCAAGTTTCTTCTTACAAACTAACCTATTTGTGTGTATGCTAATCTTGGAGTGAGTTTTTTTAAAAACCGAGGAAGAAACATAGTAGTGGGTTGGAGTTGTTTGTGTGTGTGTTATGAACTGATATTTTTTAAAATCATTGATGAATTGCGGATATGTTTACCGTAATCGCCTCCATCATTATCTCTATCTCTACATCTCTTCAGTTTTCTCTAGCTCCTCTCTCTCTTTTCGCTTCAAGTTTCTTCTTACCCACTAGCCTATTGGTAGAGTATGAGTTTTTTTAAAAACAAAGGAAGGAACAGAGTGTTGGGTTGGAGTTTTTAATCCTCCAAAATCACTTTCTCAAATGGAAGAATTGAGGAAGATGGATTGGAGATGCTATAACACTTTACATGAAAGCAAGGACACTTGACGTGTTCACTAGAAACGGTTTTATGATTGAGACCTAAAAGGCTAAAACATGCTTACTAGTTACTCTTTCACATAAGCATGTGTCAATAGTAATGCATTTTATCAAAGCATATTTTCTAATTAATAACGCTTTTCGTCAAACTTTTTGAGATTAGAAGAATAAAAATATATATAAAAAATGACCTGAAGTTGAAAAAAACCGAAAAAAAGGATGGTAAAATTGCATTTTCAAACTTTTTTTAAAAATGAATTTTTTTTATTTGATATCACAATTTTTTACTTTTAGATTTTTCTGGCAAAGAGAAGTCATAAATTCAAAAAATAAAATAGGAGTACAAAAAATCTAAAAGAAAATTCAAAAAAGATGAATGATGAATTTTTTTTTTTGGAGAAGAATAAAATTATGAGTACACCAGGTGTGTGGAACTTACTTCGAGATTCCGAATAAATGATTAGAGCCGCTCAATTTATTGAAAAGGACTTTTTAATTATCACCGTAAATAATCAGCATAGTTGGATAAGGCAAGGGCTTGATTAATTTTTATTCAATTCCCTGATAAGAAACAGAACAAAGAATCGATCAAACTTTAACTATATTTGAGCTAATATTTTTGTTAAGATCCCTTCAAACAATGTTTTAAACAAATCTAACGAGTAACGACTACGATCATGTGTATAAAATCGGCATCCACACAACCCGGTATACATTGTACACTAATAGTCGGACTGTTTAGGAGAAACACGAAATAGTAACGGTTTCAACAAAAATAATGAAGTTTGTAAAGTCCCTATTTCTTTAACTGGTGCTCAAGATAAACTTATATGGAAGTGCACTAAATCACGAGGGTACACAGTGAAGTCAGGATACGCATTGCAAATGATTTCAAGAAATAAAGGAAGAACATCAACCCCATCATGTTCGTTTACCCCATTTGAAGCGATGTGGAGGAAGTTATGGAGTATCCCTACGCTGCCAAAAATCCGTATGTTTATGTGGAAAGTTGTGCGTAATTGGATTCCATGCCGAGCAAACCTTACGAGAAGGAAATGTGGGTATGATCCTACTTGCCTAATATGCGGAGATGCAAGCGAAACAATGGAACATCTTCTCTTCCACTGCCCTTGGAGCCGTGCAGTTTGGTTTGGAAGTAACAAAATTTTTTGGGTTGTCCAAAAGGAAGTGGTAGTGATTAATAGGTGGATGGAGGACTTACTCTGTGGGGATTTAGCAAAAGTAACTTCAAAGGAGGAAGTGGGGAGCATTATGCAGATCTGCTGGGCCATTTGGAAGGCGAGAAATAGCTTTGTTTTCAACAATAAACTTCCTAATCCGGAAGAGGTTATTGAGCAAGCTTGTACGGCAAATAGGGATTATCTTGCTGCCATTTATGCTGGAGATAACAGAACCCCTTCAAAGCCGATTAAGGAGTCAAAATGGGAGCCCCCTCCCCACTCTTGGATCAAAATTAATTCAGATGGAGCGTATCATTCCTCCCGCAGCTCGGCTGCCTTTGGCATTATTGCTAGGGATAGTGGTGGAACAGCTCAGTAGTGGCGTAGCGGAAAAGTGACAGTTGGATCAGCTCTCTTAGTTGAGGCATGGGCCCATCGTATCGCTTGTGCAAAAGCAAAGGAGGAAAACTGGGATAAGGTTATATTTGAATCAGATTGCAAGCAGCTAGTAAGTTGTGTTGAAGACGTCAACGCTGAGAGGCCATGGAGTATTGCTGCTATTGTTGAGGATATCAAGGCTTGGGCAAAGTCATTCAATTGGCGTTTTAAGTGGTGTAGTAGAGAGAGTAATAGGGGAGCCCATTGGTTAGCGGCTAATTGTAGAAATCATAACTTTACTCTTTTTTCGGGTTGTATTTCGCCCGGCTTATCTTCTGTGTTGTCTAGAGATGTGGCTTAGTTGGTGATTATATATCTTGACGTTTCAAAAAAAAAAATAAGCCTCTCCTCTCC